>KE525278.1:308849-333815 GCA_000441895.2 Anopheles sinensis | reverse complement strand
TAGTCGCAATCGAGGCCAGTCACTTAAACAAAACCGGACTCGAAGCTCCTGTAAGACATGTGCTCGGAAAATCACAAAATTCGGTCAAATGTCATAATCGATTCCAGCACTAATAATCCTATCTATGTCCCTCAACCCCTTCCAACTGATATAACCTTGATAAATCGTAAACGTAGGATCTATTCCAACAATTTAAAACCCAAGTGGCGCAGCAGGTGGTCATGTAGGCCACACAACTACTGAAAAACATCCTTACACGATTGGTTTTGTCGGCTATGGCTAAAGTTTCGACCAAGTACCGTATGGCCGCCTTACTGGCCGTCAAAATATTTTTTTTAAGTACTTAAGTGATGTAACTTTACAATAAAATTTACTTCATTCAATTAGCTTGGTTAACTTTTTTCTTACCGTCGATGAAAATTTGTCTATTTTTTTTAATGCATACGTTAAATAACTATTTTGAATAGGAAAAGATACAATGATTTGACCGCTTATTATGCCTTTTTGCGTTAAATTAAAAGCAAAAAATTTATAAAAAGGTCGTTGTAATCACTTGCGAATTTCAGGCGATGAACGAAAGTAAATCATTGAAAATACACTGTTTTGACTCCATCTCATTAACTGATTGTTGCTTTAAGTCACCCACAAACTGTAAGCACACATGCACCATGCAATTCAACATCTAGTGTCGAAATGTACAGTTTCAAACAATATCGACACAATCTCTTAGCTAGTAATGCTAACATTTATAGTACTTAATGTTTGTGCTTGGTAAACAGGAGCATTGCCTCTTCGAGCATGTTTTATCTGTGCAACTCAAAGCGATATATTGTAGCTAATTTCTAGTAAGCATATTTTCGACTGTCAATTCGACATATAAGTTTCCAATGAAAGATTTCCCATCCACCGGAGAACGATTTCACAATTCAAAATCTTTCGCGGTGCGTAATCTTGAACGGCGAAATGCAAACGATCGATTTCGAACGGAATGCGGCAGTGAAACGTGACGTGTGCCATCGAACGATCACATCTGGTGCTACCTGCGGCTTGTCCTCGTGGACGAAGGCATAATCTGCACGCCAACTAGCCATTACTAACCACCGAACAAACGTCCAACACGGCCAAGTTTGTTGCATGGCCGCGCCGGCTCGCTGTCCCTCACTTAAATTACACGAAACTAATCAATAACTTGTAACAAATTGTCATTCATTTTCCCACATCCCCTCGCGCTCGCTAACCGGCCCCTTCTCCGGGGATCTCTCCTTGATTGACGATTTTGCACACCAGCCTCCGCTCGCCGAAAGATGATGCTCGATTCGTTCCGTGTAACTAGTATTTCCGGTCGCCCACCGGCCCCGGGAGTGGAAGGGTTGGCCGCTCGGTTTTACGACCGGTTACGGTACTGGCCACTGTGACAAACTGGATGGACCGGGTGCAGCACAAGAGCGGTCATTTGAAAGACGGAAAGCGAACGAAAGGCGAGAGCTTGCGAGTGAGAAAGGAAGCGAAACGGGCTGCCGGGGTGCATATCAATAGGAGCAACCACAAAACTGAATGTTTAACAGTGTTTAGTGGAGAGAGACAGATCTTTTTAGGACGCTCGGTATACACGCAGGTGCACACACACCACACAACAACATCAAGGCTCGGTGGAAAGTGAATTTAATGGCCGGCTCCCTTGAGCGTCCCGGGGTGTGAAATTTTCTACTTCAAGAGCAACAGGTTTTCTGCCCAGTTTGACAGGTGCCTCCCGCTCCCCTCCTTCGCTATACACACTCCAACATATGCAAACGCTATGACGATCCGTGCCTCTCCATCTCAGGCCCGTCCGATGGAAGCTCTCTATTGCTTCTGCTTTTCGATTGCAGCAAACGGCGAAAGAAAGCTCATCGATCGCTGGATCTCGACCGAGCTGGTGCACTGCAGATTATCGGCCATAGCACAAGCAACGAGGATGCTTGCATTTAAACACCCGCTCATCAGATTCGAGCTGCACGAGTCGGAGTGCATTTGATGCTATTTACGCGAGCTGCACGCCACCGTTCGAAAATCGCCTCGCAGCTGCAGCCCTGTTAGGCTGCGTTGGCGGAAAATGAAGAAAATGCCATACGTCGGACAACGCGAACCGCCCGAGCGGCGTCGCGCACTTTTCCATTTTGCAATCCCATATGGGACGGATTCAGGTCACAATGTAGCCACTTTCGAGCGGAACCCAAACGGGGCGCTCGAAACGCTGATGAGATTACTGTCGGTGGAAAACGAAGGAAATTGGCTTTTTGAATGGTGCAATCATTTAGCGTTCGAGAAAAGCAGTGTTTGGTTTAGTGTAACAACGTACCATTTGGATTCGGTGTTTACTCAACATTAAACGTGGGTAATACAGACCCTAAAGGACTTGCAGTTAGTTTTGGAATATTGAAGATTCTTACACACTCAGATTTAAAATCTCCTATCTCCTATAAATGTATTAAAATCATTTTCCTACGGATAATAACACCCGAATAATCTAAAATTAGTCACTATGTGTTTTCCAGCGGAAAAAGTTATCACACAAATGTAAGAATTTGATACATATACAAACAACCATCCATCCTTATGGCAACGAAAAAGAGATCCATACGAATGGAAAGATAAAACATTGAGCATTATCTGCCATGTTTGCATCTAAAGACGGCACATCATTTCCAATTGAGTTTGATAAATGATTCGTAGCGTATCAGACACGATCTGACCACGGCTAGTATGCTGACATTTTGCCGCAGAATAACACTTTGGCAAAAGGATTTCCAGCCAAGTGAAAGGTTGACCATACCAAAGTGTACAGTGTCATGGATATCTTCCACCAAGGCGATCGCCAAATGTCAAATCCATCCAAGCGGCCAAGGACGCTAACGGAGGCCAGCGGAGGTAGTGTGTGTGTCGATAATCGCCTAATGTCACACATCCAGAGGGCATCAAAGCATGGGTCATCGTTCCACAAACTTGGGCGAGTAATAAATCAGCGAAGAACTGATTCGATTCCCGCCGACAGCATTAATTCTCGGGAGGTTTCAACATTTGAAGGCACCTGTCCATAAATGCACACACACACACGCAGAGTGGGAAGCGTTTGCATAATCGCCACAAAAATCACCAACCAAAACAATCGCCCGATCATCTCGCCACCGTCGACGTCGGTTCGAAGCTCTGGCTCTGCTTTTAATGACCATTAAAGGTCCTGAAACCTGAAATACGAACGGGTTAGTTGCGGCGACCCGAAAGGCCATCGAAACTGTACGCCACCAAAAGCTCCACAAATGTTTGTCGAATTTAATCTAAAAACAACACCAATGCCCTCTTTCTCTCTTCTCCCGCTCTCCATCCGATCTCTTATGCGGCATTTCCATCGATGACAGATAAAGATATTAATTAGAATTGCAAATGTTTTGCCCCCCGTAGAGGAGGCCAGCGTCAAACGACGGTGATGGATGAATCAGGCCGCAAGCGACGAACCCGATTGCATGATTTTAGAACAAAACCAGATGGCCAATCTTCTTGGTAAAAACAAAAATTAAATAATCTCAAACAAGCCATGTTGTCGGTAGAAAGAGCTTGTGGATTTTATTTTTACGGCCGTAACCAACCCGTCGATCGGATCTTGTGGGTTTGACGACGATTGTTTTGCGCTCGATGATCGTATGTGTGTTCCATGCGTTACAATACCCAGAACGGACCCTGTGTAGGGCTGGATGTAATGTACGATTGTTTGCTCATTTGCGATTCAAATGGCACCGCGAAACAATCGGTGATTGAGAAAAAGAATGGAACTTTACGCCGGGACCCATTTTGTTTTTCTTTTTCTTGTACAATCGGTGAAGAAGAATCAGTTATGGTAATTCGGATGGACTTGATGTGTGGGCTATGATGTGTGGTGCGTGTGGCTTCCGATGAAACCTAGATAGACTTCCTCCTCTACTCGTCCCCAACGAGCTTTGGAACGAGGGAAAAATAAAGATGCATCAAAGGTCAAACGATGGAACGTTCTCAAGGCTGGTTCTTTTTTTGGTTGTCTGCCTTTTTAGATAAAACATGATTGGTATAGAATGGGAATCAGCAATCTCCGGCTTTATATCCGGCATTATTTAGCTATTTCCAAAAGTTTGATATTCGTCTGTCTTTCTAGAACAAATGTTTTGTCTCTTAATGACAACACTACTTCGGAACAGTAGCGACAAAACAAAACCACAGATTTTTTTTTCTGCTACATATTTTCCTTTGATCCATTTGTTGCACTTGATACATCGCTTTTGATCATCCCATTTCCATATTTGTCTAATGAGCTGCAGCTAAGATTCAACGATACAAACGAAATGAACGGAATTTTCTCATGTTCCAAATCACGTTCATGTGGAATGCCTCGTCGTAAAGGATGCACCTAACGCGGCGCATTTTTATCGGCAGCCACTATGTTGGGTCGTTTGGTCAGTTTTCCCCTCCAGCAAACCCAATGCGAACCGAGCTAAAGCATAACAAACCTGGCTGGAAAATTTGCAGAAGAAATCTATTACCGTGCCCATGGGCAGTATGGGAGGGAAACATAGAGATTTCGTGTCTGAACCCCACCTACCTTACCAGCATCGTCTTTAAGAGTAAGATGCCATTTTTCACCGTTTACGAAGACGGTGCCGTTTTTTTTCCTAATCTTATAGCCCTCGTTATTTTTTTTTGGTTTTTGCTGAGATCCAATCATTCATGACACGCTTGAGCGGGTCGCAAAATGTTGGGAAAAGTGGGTTTTCTTCATCTCCCGATACCTCTACGAGCCACTAAACGGCATGGGAGAGGGAAAGTAAAAGATTAACTGTACGCCAAAGCAAAGGATCGCCGCGAAGTAATGAAAATAAACAACAGCTACTTACTTGTAGCATTGATTATTGGCAGGAATGGAAATTATTTTTACCTTTTTTAACTGCGAAGATCGATGAATTCTACCACGACACCGTTTGTAAAAAGTTTTTAGAACGACAGATGCGCCAAACAGCTTCCACACACAGGCTCCGCAGGTGAGACGGATAACTTTGTCACACTGTTTCGTCGAACGATCCCTCCGGGGCGCAGAAAAAGAAGAAGAAACCAGCACTTGCCAGATTATTCACCCCGGAAACTTATGCGAGCCGGAAGAAAGAGTTTGCCGTTATGCTGGTACGGAAAGAAAATTGTCGATGTGCACCAGGGGACTCTTTTGTTTTGTTTTTCGTTTTTGGTACCACTATTTAGCCACGGTGTGCAGGAGTAGATAAAGAAAAAAAACTACTCCGATGGACACATACAAGCGCTCACACACTAACTCACTCAGGCACTGGCACAATAGGAAAAATCTACTTCCAGAGGAGGAAATTCGCGCACAGTTGAGGATAAATTTAGTGTTTTCAACTTCACATCACAACTGTTTTACAATCAAATTTGAGGATCAATAGGAGCAGGAATAAAAGTAAAGTCACAAATGAAACCGAAGGAACGGAGCTCTACAACATTAACAAACAAAAATCCCAACAGCACTGCGAGCAAAGCTACGATCTCGCTTATGTTGTGTGTTAAACGAAAACATTAGAAAATCAACGAACTAAAGGGACAAGAAATCAAACTAATGGAAAAGGCAGCATAGAGAAAGAAAGAGGCAGTCTTCGACGCACATAAACACACATACACGGACGCACATGTACTACGGGAAACCGATGGGTGCACCGATCGCGAAAGCAACTCTCACGGGCCTGTGTTCACTCATCGAACGCTGCTGGGGAACTGAACGCCAAGTCAAGCGACGAACGGCGAAATTCGTGCGCAAACCGCAACGTGATCCGCGCTGCCTTCGCCACCATCATCATCATCATCATCAACGCCGTCGTCGTCGTCGTCGTCGTCGTCGTCTTTGCCGTCGTGGTTATGAAATTGCCCTCCTGGCTCGTTGGGGCCGGTTACCCTGAGCTGGGCCGGGGGTTTAGAGCTGCCTGATGGTCAAGACGAGTGTTTCGGCTTACTCGATTGGTGTGTGCGCGCACGCGAATGGCTCGCATCCAAACCCAAATACAACCCAGCCCACCAATGCACGTTGCATCGGAGGTGGTGGAAGGACATTGGGGAGTTTTTGCTCTCTGTGTGCGTGTTTTGTTCTTCTTACTTTTCTTAACCACCCAGAGCAGGGAGCCCTTCGCGTCGAGGGCGAACGCTTGAAAGTCGTCCAACACACTTGTTGCCCATGCGACGTCAGCTGGAGTACGACGGCCTGCGCAAAGTCGCAATAGAATGGCTTGGGCCTGTTTCCATCCAATCGATAAAACCTCTCGAACAGTCGCGCAGAATTAGACTGAACGCGAGGTTAACGGCATCAACATTTCTTGCATTTGTATTGAAAAACTGCTTTTCCCGAAATTGTTGACAAACTTAGCATCCAATTCAAAGAGAATATGAAATAGAACAGAAAATTCACTAGAAAAATGACAAGCTGGTCATAAAATTGTAAGACCAAGGATTCGGCTACAACCTGCCGTGGCGATCACTCGGCGCAGGTCGATGTGGCTCAAGGAAAACAAATATCGGTTCACATGCGCACATTCTGCCACAGGCCAACGGGAGGAAGGCCACACATCTAATGATCAATCTGCTCGAACGTGTTTGATACTTCCACCACCGGTATCATTGCACCGGTATAATGATGGTTGGCTAGCTTCGATATAACGAAACAGGTCCAGATAAATAGCAGGTTTTGTTGATTTTTGCAGGGGCACCCGATATTAGTTACCGTATAGGTTTTTGAAAATTTCCACAAATGCACGCGTGAAAGAAGTATTATAACATATTATCAAAATTTATTATAACATGCCGGTTTTGTTATAATAGCATTTTCAACACTACTGAGTTTTCCTTCAGCGAACTATGCTACTTTAGAATGCTATCAGTGGTAATTGTGTTGCAATTTTGTTTGATCATACCGATCTGTATCATTGATCTCTGGCACATCAGATGGTGTAGCACTGCTTTTGTTGAAATTACAACGTGGTTGGCGACTATAGGTGTCCACTAATTATTAGACTAATATTTTCAACTATAAAATAACCTCGTTGCATCAAAATATGCGTTTTGAACTATAAACTAATAGATATTCTCAGCCTGAACTAGAACAGGGGATAGATTGAAGCTTTCTTAAAGAAATTATTAAAAACTCTACTTCACAATCATAAGCCATGTTTGCAGGCGGATATGCACACAATGTAGGACTTGCTTTTCGAACTCGGTCAAATCGAAAGCCTAAAAAATCGTGAATGCCAAACGGTACGCCGTCGCTAAAAGGTGAAGATACAACATATTCCTAACCTTGTGTCCGTAAACATTACGGAACCGTACAATCCGGAACGGGGGATATTTTTTGCATTTTTCGTTACCCCCTAAACGATTGTTATCCAATCGTTTGTGGATACTGCATTTATGGCAAGGAGTAGTGGGGTAAACGATCGTTGTTGAATGAGTGTTGGTGGCAAAATGTTGGCGATCGCGATAGATCGACGATTCGCGTTTCTGCGCAAGAAATTAACAATACACGAGTTTAGTGAAAACAATTGTAGACTTACCATGCCAGTCCTAGCACTTTTTGAGACTTTTCCTAACGAAAGAAATTGAAAATCCACTGCTGCTCTCAGTGTTTGGATAATGGTTTCTCTGGAATGATCGCGATTGCTACGATGAAAATAGATCGATCAAAAGAAATTCCGTTAGCGTATACTCAGCTTTCCCGGCAGTTTTTGTTCGGAGTTTTTTAGGAGAAGAATTTATTGGAATCTAATAAACCGCTTACCAACTATCTTTCCTACATTCGTCTCGACGAGAAACTGCATCAACAGTTCTAGAGCAACTCGCAGCCGGAGCAAAACAATCGATACGAAAGCAAAACGCTAGCTAAATGTCATACGAGCTAAGATACTAAACGATTTAACCTGTTCCGCTCTGTGCCTTGGAATCTGACATAACTGTCAGTTGTTTTCAGTCTGCTACCAAAGTGGTAAAGAAATGGCCGGAATTATTCGTTCACTAGATACAGCCAGAAAAGTGTTTCTTTTAAGTAACAAACTCGTGGTATGTAGCCAATAGTTGTAAATACCGAGCTTTGGAGCAAACCGAATGCTCCAAAACATGTAGATCATTTAGTTTTCGACCTAAACTGCCGACACTTTGAAGACATTTTAAAGGTTATGATGAGATCGTCACAGAACTGTGTGTGATTGTGTGCGTTTGTTTTGATAGCAAATCATTGATGAATTTCTATGTTTACGATAGGAGTTTAAAAAATTTCACTTCCCCCGGGCCTTAATTAATTTAAATTAAGAATGTCTTCTTGAAAACATGCTTCATTGGCAGGATGTAACGGCACAACGTTATGCGAGTTCCAACCGTGTAAAACGAATAAAAAAGCCGGACATCACAAACCGAGATGCAAACCAGGCAAAATCGGCCGCCATGCGCGCAGAGATTGAACAGCAAGGAGCACTATATGAAGGGAAACGATTCGAATCGATTGCACAATCAATATCAGCACGCGGGTAAGTATCCACCTTACAAATCACATCCCATATTCAAAAAAGCTAAACAGAAAAACATGCATATTTACAGTTACTTGAGAGCGGTGAAACCCTATGATCCTCCTCAAAACGTGGACGAACAGGTGTACAAAATTGCCAAAGACAGTGGCATAACCAATCCAACGGAACCATTCAGCGGCACGGAACAAAAATTTGCCTTCCTATCAACATGCAGTGATGCATTAGGACATTCCGTGCCCAATTCCATACTCCATGATGTGCATACCGTCGGTAAGTATTTAATCTGACCGGTCACATGTATTGAAACATTTCAAGTAAAATCTTTATTGTGTCATCTATGCAGAAGATGCAGTGGTGTTCTATCAAACTGCAATTGATACACGACTTCCATTGGATGCAATCAGCGGAGTGGAGTTGCCAGAAAATCTGCACATCCAGCGTGAACCGATCCGCTTCCATCCGGAAACCGACACCATGTTCGGTGGAAAGTCAGCTTTCCCCAAGAGCTCGACGGTCGTTACAGGACTCAAGTATAAACGGAAATATGCTGGTCACGAGGCGAAGAAGTCGTGGCCTTAAACCGAGAACGAGTCAGATGTAACCGTTGTGAACGTCAATAGTTTGTATAATAAACAGTCTACAGTACATTATCTGAACCATTTTTTTTATCTAATCCAACGCTCGTAAGGAGGTGATTTACTTAAGGTGCAGTTATCCTTTCCCGTCTATCTATCCTTTATGTATGCTTGTATGTGTGCCTTTAGCAAAATGTCAACATCGTTTGGGTTATTCTTATTTTTTTATGCAGAAACGTCAAACTCCTCATCTGACTGTTGTTTTCCTCGGAAGCTTGTATTGATTACTTCACTTTGATCTCCTAAAAGTAGCGTTACAGCATTTAACTAACCGAGCATAGTGGAACAATCAACTTTAAAACAGCCTTATTTTGCTGGCTGATTATAAAAGCATGGCAGAAAAGTGCCGATTATGTTTAAACGTCATCGAAACTCTGGCTTCTACTGCAACCATCGACGACGTCGGCTTCCATGAGAAATTGAATACATTGTTTACTTTTCCGGTACGGTGATGAATTGGTGTAGAATTAGGAATAGTGGAAGCAAACAAACAAATGTTAGAATACTGCTTCATTATTTATATTTTCTTCTTTAAGATAACCACAGTTGAATCGTTCCCTTCGTCCGTCTGTCTGGAATGTGAAGAGAAAGTGGAACAGTTTCACAGCTACCACGAGCAGGTGAAACACAATCAAGATCGTCTGTGGGCCATCCAGAAAGAGGAATGTTTCGAGCAAGTTAAGGTTGAACCAAACATTGAAGTAGATTTCAGTTCGTTAGAACTTCCCTTCGAAGAACAAGGATCAACGGAAACAACGGATGATAAGCACAACGAGACGCCGGTTAAGTTTGAGGAACCGTGTGATAATGATACGGATACCACCGATTTTGAAGCTGCACCTGATGAATCTGCCGAAGAGACAGAAACAAAGAACGACAAAGCCCAACAAAGCCAACGGATATTAACTAGAAGAAAGAAGCTACACCAAAATGTGCGAACAGGAAAAAATGAACGGAAACGAAGCGTTGGCAAGACAATCGACGAGAAGAAACCGGCGAGAAAAAAGTTTTCCGCCACGGATGAAACCAACCGAAGGCTACGGGAGTTCTACGACATGAAATGTGAGATTTGTGGCCAGCAGCAAGATTCCTTTACGACGCTCAAAATTCACTACCATCAACAGCACAACGTCCGGGGATACATCAAGTGCTGTGGTCGTATGTTCAACAGCCGGTACCGGCTATTAGAGCACCTTTCGTATCACGTTGGTGCCAGTATGGTACGGTGTGAAATTTGCGATAAGACCTTTAGCAGCCGAACCTACCTTCAGGTGCATAAAAGTCGTGTGCATGGTCGGGCGGAAGATCGACCGTTCAAGTGCACACAGTGCCACCAATCGTACGCAATGGAATGCCACCTGAAGGCGCACATGGTTTCACACGTCCGGGTAACCTGCTCCATTTGCGGCAAGGAGCTGTCCAGCAGCTTTTCGCTCCGAACGCACATGATCAACATGCATGGGAACCGAGAAAATCTCATTTGCGACAGTTGCGGAAAGGAATTTCGCACTCGCCAGGCATTCGATCGACATGTTAAGTTGCACATGGGTGTTGACGTAACGGAGCAGTTGCAGTGCTCGCTGTGTTCCAAGTGGCTTACCAGTAAGCGAGCGTTGAAGGTGCACGTCAAGCATGTGCACACCGAGGCAGGGCAAACGTTCAAATGCGACCTCTGTGCCCAGGAATGTCCCAACAGTCGTGCTCTATCCAACCATAAGTTACGCGTCCACGTTGAGGAACGGTTTGAGTGCGAGGTTTGCGGAAAACGATTCAAACGACAACTCTATCTGAAGGAACACATCGCGCTGCACACAGGCAAACCCCTCTATTCGTGTGATATCTGCGGCGCTACGTTCAACTCGAATGCAAACAAATATTCGCATCGGAAAAATAAGCATCCCGTTGAGTGGGAAGCTAGAAGAAAGCAACAACAAATGCAAACAGAGAGTATTTGAGTGTAGAATGAACACTTTCCATGTCATATGAGAGGTAGAAGGTAAAACAATGCTCACTTGAATCCTTTTTCATTCGTTGGATCCCCACGTCGTAGCATTCGCCATTACCAGGCTCGATTGTAAATGAAACATATATCTATCAAATAGCATATAATTAGCCCATTTGTTTTCAAAATAGATCGATAAGCATTTATGACTAAAAATAATAAAAATAAATGTATCGAATGTTTTATATTCAAATACCTTTGTATTTCATCCCGCAATGAAGACACCTTATGGTAAAATCGTTCGCTGTATTTACCTCTTTCCGTTGTTTGTAAACAACTGAAAACGTCAAAACTATTATCAACAATCCGTAATCCATTTTTTCATTATTTACTTAGCTCAACTTCTTCTGTTTTATCCAGGACTCGCTTGACGCCAAGCTAATTTTTGGCACAGTTCCAATAATGGCTATAAAGTGTCGATTGTGTTTAAGTAAAATAGAAACCAACGCCTCCACAACATCTATCGACGACATCTGTTTTCGTGATAAACTGCAAGCAGTATTTAACTTTCCAGTATGGAAGACGAATGTTTCATGAATATGTTCAATCTAAATTTGAGCATTTTATTTTAATCTTTGTTTTTATTTTAGATAACTTCAGATGATTCTTTCCCTTCGCTAGTCTGTTCAGAATGTGAAGGGAAAGTTGACCAGTTTCATGTCTACCAAGAAGAAGTGAAACAAAATCAAGATCGTTTGTGGTCCTCCAAGCTGCAAGAATGTATCGGTGAAACGACGATCGAGCATGCTCCCAATTCGGAACACGAGGAGCTCATGGTATCCATTCCAAAAACTGAGAAAATCGAAGCAGCAGATAACAATTCGTTGCAAACGCCGGAAGATTCTGATGCAAGCATTGGAGACATAGATGATCCTGAGAATGAACCATTGAGTACTAGCGAGGAAATCAAAACGGATTATAATAAGTCCAAGAAAACTTACGCACCGTTACGAAAGCAGACAAAGGTTCGAAAGAACGTTAGATTACGTGACGTTGAAAACAAGAAGGAACCGAGGGATGGTGTGGGACGCAAGAAATTCAACCACCTAGACGAAAAAAATCGAAGGCTGCAGGAGTTCTACGACATGAAATGTGAAATTTGTGGCGAGCAGCAAGTTTCTTTTACGACGCTCAAAATTCACTACCATCAACAGCATAACGTCCGGGGATACATCAAATGCTGTGGTCGTATGTTCAACAGCCGGTACCGGCTATTAGAGCACCTTTCGTGCCACGTTGGCGCCAGTATGGTACGGTGTGAAATTTGCGAGAAGACCTTTAGCTCCCGAAGTTACTTACTAGTGCACAATAGTCGTGTGCATGGTCGGGCGGAAGATCGACCGTTCAAGTGCACACAGTGCCACCAATCGTACGCACACGAGTGCCACTTGAAGGCGCACATGGTTTACCACGTTCGGGTAAGGTGCTCCATATGCGGCAAGGAGCTATCAAGCAGCCTTTCACTACAGTCGCATATGAAACGCATGCATGGGGATGTTGAAAAGCATATTTGTGAGACGTGTGGGAAAGAATTTCGATCCCGTCCGGCGTTCAATCAACACGTTAAGTTGCACATGGGCACCGTCGTGGTGGAACAGGCTCAGTGTACGATTTGTTCCAAATGGCTTAACAGCAAACGTGCTCTGAAGCAGCACATCAAGCATGTACACGACGAAGCAGGAAAGCCGTTCAAGTGCGACCAGTGTGGGCAGGAATTCATACATAGCCGATCGCTATCAGATCACAAGATGCGCGTACATGTAGAGGAGCGCTACGAATGTGAAGTATGTGGAAAGCGTTTTAAACGGAGTATCTATTTGAAAGAACACAGTGCGATTCATTCTGGACAGCCTCTCTATTCGTGTGATATCTGCGATGCCACGTTCAACTCGAAATCGAATAAATATTCTCATCGCAAAAAGAAGCATCCTGTCGAATGGGAAGCACGCCGTAGGGAACAGTTGACAGCAAATACAAAAATACTCATACCTCCAGACTAACACAACTGTTGCGAATGAAATAAGAATTTAGTAGATACTTTTTTATGCAATAAAATCTATAGATTATAATTTATGTACACAAAAATCGGATCACCACGAGTTTTAAATTCAAAAAATGAGTACACGCCGTATTTCACCTCCTTCCGGCATGACAGCTAAACAACAAACCTACAACAGGCTGATCGCATCGATCAAATGTAAACAACGTCTTTCTCATCGCAAATCCAAACACCGAGTTAACGTTTAGTGCACACCGTTTACAATGAATGCAAATCAATGTCGTTTGTGTTTGTGTACAATAAATAGTCCTAGTAGCAGCGCTTCACTTGAAGATCCCAATTTCGGTGTTTTGATAAAGAATGTTTTCCATTTTCCGGTAAATAAGATCAAACGCGTGTTGTTTCTTGTTATTCACTTTCAACCTCTACTTTCAGTTGCCAACATACAACATTCTGGATAGGAGGATGCCCTTACCGTTACTGATTTGTTTCCAGTGTTCAACGACCATAAGAAACTTTCATTACTTCAGCGAGCACGTAAAATCTAACCAGAACAAACTTTACTGCATTTTTGAGGCGAACCAACAAACTCCGCAAAACGAAGGGAATACTGATCCACTCTCTATCAAGCGGGAAACTCTACTTGATGAAAATGATTCAGCTCTCGGGAATCGTCACGACCATTCTCATTCGACTGAACTTGAGCTAGAGCAAGGTACTGGTGGCACCTGGAGAACAGCAAACTTTGCAATCGAAAACAATCGATCTTCTTCTACTGAATCCAATCGCTTCGAGTGTGTTAGTAAGGAAGAGCTTGTCGGGACGTTAGAAAAAATGGATAAGCGAGTAGCCGCTGTAGCAACGCAACTTAGTTTTCTTATAAAAAATTCGGGTCACATAAAAAAGGATACAAGAATACCTTTTAACTTCGATCCAGTAACATCTGTGGAAGAACTCGAGTCATTAAATGCGGAATTGAATAACAAGGAGTTTATGGCAAAGCTCGTTGATTGGTTGGAGGGAAATATTGATGCAGACTACTATAAGAATCGCATGCTTCAATCGATGGACTTGATCTTTTCAAAAAAGTTTTTGGCCGGTTGTAGTTGGACAGGGGCATCAAGGGACGGTAAGCAAAAAATTCCCTTTAGAAATTTTACTAACATAGTGAGCTTGTTCAAAACTACAGGGAGTACAGCAACGCACATGGTAACCGACAAAGGAGTGGCATGTTTTTTCAAGAATAAGCTAAAACATGCCAAAGCTAGGATAAATGTACAAAGAAGATCGTCATGTATTATAAACGGTAAAAGGTTTAAAAAGTGTAATGAAGATGCAAATGTACGAATAAAAGAATGATGAGGTCGTCGTGAAGAGCAAAAAACATAACAAAAATATCATGTATATTGCTTAGGTGCGTACATTACACAAAAATAAATAAATTGGTAAGGCAGGTGGTCCCCGCATGCTATAAAATGAATTACCATATTTCAACAATTAACAACGACAACAAACAATCACCATATTTCAACTCCTTTTTGTTTGACATTTTCCCAGCTTTGCAGAACTAAACAACACATTTGTTTGCAAACAAATAGATCCAACTTCTTGCATTAACGCGCCTTCCTATTTCATCAAAACAATTTAAGGATTGCGGAACAATTTAGCCAGATACAAACAAAGTATAAAATAAACGAACTGTATTGTGTATTTATCACGATGGGTTCGGAAAAATGTCGATTATGTTTGTGTGCAGTGAACAGGCTTGCTGGAGTATCGGCTTCGATCGAGGACGACGGTTTCTATACCATGATAAAGACCGTGTTTCGTTTCCCGGTAAGGGATAATCTCCATCTTTCCGTCTTCTTGCATCGATTTACACCTACCTGTGCCCTTTTAGGTGCCGAAGCTTTACGCTGTCGGAAGCAAGAACTACGCTTTATCCGCTTTGGTTTGTTTTCAATGTGTCACAGGCGTCCGGAATTTCTATTACTTCAGCAAAGATGTAGAATCCAACCAGAAAAAACTGCAGCGTGAATGTGAAGCGAAACAAAAGCCACAGTCGACCGATTCCGGTCAAAACAAGTGGACGCTCGGGGAACTGATAAAACATTTCAAACAAGAAACTGAGTCGGACGCTGCAACAAGTGGCGAAAACTGTACGGATACCCTTTCCTTTACAACTGAAGACGAATCTACAGCTAGTGATTATAACAGAATCAACTCACGTAAATTAGAGCGGCAGGAAGTGAGCATAGGGGAATTGGATTGTGACGATGTTGATGAGTTAGAAGATGCAATCAATTCTAATGTGCAACGAAACAGGATTGAACGCCTTGAATCAACAGACCTACGTCGAAGTACAGTTACAACTAATCGTAATGCAGGCGAAATCCACACAAACGATTCAAAGGGCATAATAGCCTCGAGTTTAACTAGTCGAGAATGTTTCAAGTTCAGCCTTATCAAAACAGAACATGAGCTGACCGTTTTTGATACGAAACTATTGGACAGAGGATATTTTCAGATGGTTCTCGATTGGCTTTTGGACAATGTAATATCCATGGACTGTAACAATCGTATGTTAGAAGCGCAGGATCTAATCTTTCACCGAGCATTTCTTGTTCAATGTAGTTGGACTGGTTTAGGAAAACCATCAAAAATTGCATTCAAATCCTACATCAATGTGCTAAAGCTATTTAAACGAATAGGAAGTACACGTTTTCATTCGCTTAATGACAGAGAATTGGCTATTTATTTCAAGAACAAACTCAAACATGCCAAAGAAAGACTGCATGCAAAAGGTGTAGTCAAATCAACCTGTCGGATAAGGGGATCAAAAGCTCCAACGTTATGATAAGAACAGACGGTTCTAGTTGACACTTTAAAAAATAACTCGATCATTTAGAACATAAAGAATCATTTTTATTTTTTTAAAATAAATTTTCCAAAACGATCTCCCAACAAAAATCATCACTGGCTTAGGGAAAATCGGTAGTAGATCTCACCGGAAGACTTTATTCTGAAGCTTTTGGAAGAAACAATTATTTTTTCTCATCAATTTTAATAATTTGACCATTAAATGATAGTCATTACCCCAGCAACTATGATAGTATGTTTGGTTCTACAAAACTGTTTTAAGGAACTTATCAACCATAAGCTATTTTTTTCATTGTGGTGCATTTGCATAATTGCATGAATGAGAATGTACAAACATAAACGAATGCGTTTTCGAAGCGGCCGCACTCCAAACGATCGCGGTGCAGCGGTAACAGAAACAAAACGGAACATTTCGCTTGCCTGAGTGCGACTCCGGCGAAACTGTGAAGGTATTAATTCTATTGTACCCAGATTGATTGTGAACAAATTTTAAATTAATATTTAAAATCAGAAGAACATGCGCAAAATGTGCCTGTTTATTAATTTAAAGAAAATACAAAATACACTTCGTTTGGGATTGATTTCATACTATATGGATAAGCTATGTCGTCGAAACAAAAAACTCAAGTACTTACTGGTGTACACAAAAAGTCTTCGAGTAAATCTTTTTTTTCACGTGTTTAACACTACGTGTGGTTTTATACGCGTGAATCAGCTTTAATGCTGCTTTTTTCCAATTTGTATTCTTCCATCGTATCAAATTTTGTGCTTAGCTTCTGGGATGTGCGATCTCTCGTTAAAAGTAGGATTTGTATGAAACTATAAATTGAATTTTTGTTCAGTACGAGGTTCGAAAGGGATTGAAACACGTCAGGAAACTCGGCCCATGACCTCGACGGCGTGGGTTCGAATCCCATCCGAGACCGGGCCTTCCCCTGTACGAGAGGAGTGACTATCCACGTACATAAGGTTAAAAGTCTTGTAAGCCCTAAATGGGCAGGCATTCACGCCAAGAAGAACATTTCATATCGAACAATTTGCAAACTTGTTTGCACTAGGTTTTTACATCTGCGGTTCGAGATGTTTGGATAATCCCATCGCGTTGTGAGTATGCTTCCTACTGCCCATTAGTTTCGGTTTCATTTTTCCCCTGCAGCTCCTCCGAATGGTTCTTTTTCCGGTGCGAGTAGTAATTAGCATTTGATTTGAACTTTTTACCGCAAAACTCGCACGTATATAGCTGCTCACCGGTGTGCAGCGCGATGTGCTCTCGCAGATATATCGAACGCTTGAAATTTTTCCCACAGTATTCGCATTTTAGCTTATCTCCACTTTCCACAAACTCGTGGACACGTTGCTTGTGCGCAGCCAGTGCCTGGCTGTTGGGACTCTCATGCTGGCACACGTCGCATCGAAACAGTTGCCCCTTTTCTTCGTGCAAACATTGAATGTGCTTCCTGAGATAGGTCTTGCCCTTGACCCATTTGAAGCAGAACGGGCATTGAAGCTTTTCCATGCCGCTGCCCTGATGGATACGCATGTGCTGCTTCATGGCGGTTGACGAGCGTATAAATTTGCCGCAAACGCTACATTGCTGGTTGCTCGCCGCGCTGTGCATATCTTTCATGTGTTTCTTCATGCTGTACTTGCCCCGTATCATCTTTTTACACACAGCACACTCCGCTCGCTCGGGTTTTACTCGTTGAACGGCATGCGGCTCCAGATGCTGCTTCATGTGCGCTTTCAATACACACTCCGTAGAGAACGCCTTGCCACAAACATGGCATATCAGCTGCCTGCACTTCTCGCCATGCTGCGTTGCAATGTGCTTCTGGATGTAGTCCGATCGGACGCTCTTGCCGCAGAGTGCACATTCGGTTTGCGTGAGCTTATGGCGCTTCTGATGCACCCTTAGCTGCGGTTTGGTAGAAAAGGAGCTATCACACTCGTCGCAATCGTAAGAGCGATCCTCAGGGTTGTCCGAGGCATGAATGATGCCCATATGGTTCTTCAAGCTGGTTCGAGTGCTGAACGTTTTATCACACAGCTGGCAACGATGGATGCCTTTGTGGGCTGCTATGTGTTGTACTGCCAGGCAACGGATGAAAAATTGCTTTCCACAGCAACGCACGTATCCACGCATGTTATGTTCCGTACTGTAGTGAGTGCGCAAGCTATTGAACTGATCGAAGTCTTGGGCCGCCTCTGGTGGACACAGCTCGCAACGCAATCCCAAATTATCCAAAATCATTTGATCGTAAATGGTACTTTGTTTTGTCCGCCGTTCCGTGGACGAAGAGTCTTCTCCATTTTTCGAAGGGTCCGCGTGTACATCCTGAATGTGCTTCTTCAGGTAACTTTTCCGGACAGTCTTTCCACAAATGGGACATTCTTTTCTTTCGTGCTTCTTCCTGTGATGAATAAACTTCTCTTCGCTGGTGAAAGTTATGTTGCACAAACGGCAGCGGAAAACTCGACTTTCAGCTTTTTCATCATGCTTAGTAGCCATGTGTTTGATTAAACCTCGCTTGGAAACGAACGTTTTATCGCAATACTTACAAGCAAATGCACCCTGATGGACCAGGACGTGTTCCGCGGCAGCACTTTGTGTAACGAGCTTGTCTCCACAACAACGCACGTAACCCTGTACACCGTGCTTCGTACGATAATGCATCTGTAGATCGGCAAAGGTTTTATAGATCCCGAACTGGCACAGCTCACAGCGAATCCCTATGAACAGATCAATCATACGGTCACGCTCGTACTGGCTCGCTGGAAGCTGAACTTTCTCGTGCCGCTTCTTGCTCGCTGCTGGTTTTGTCTGGTGCATATCAGCGATATGCATCGGAAGGTATTTGGCGTTTACATTTTTCCCACATATAGGGCATTCTTTTTTCCGGTGTTCACTCTGGTGCGTTTTGAAATGCAAGCTGTTACTAAACAATCGATCGCACAACTCACAACGATGAAATCTGTCTTCGAGTTTCACACTACTCGCTGGCTCTTGCGCTTGCTCAAAGTGTTTTACCTCGGAAGTATCATCATCATAGATTTCAAATTCTTGGATCTTAGGCGAGTTGCCATTCGATGGGTTGCGGTTGATTGTAACGGTATCATTACTCCTTCGGACTTCGTGAGCAGCAAATGTTTCGTCTAAATCACCGTAGAGTATCGTAATCTCAGCGTTGGTCTCGTGGGGCTCCTTGACTGGGTGATCTGCTGCACAGTTCGATTCATTATTTGTATTCTCACAAGATGTGTCGTCGATTAGTACGTTTTCAAAGTCTAATTTTTCATACAAATTAGCTGATTGAACCAAGTGTTCTTCTTCCAGAAGTTCTTGATTGGTGCGCACCTTTTTACTGTACTGATAAAATTCCTGTACGGTGGACGAGCATTGCAGGCAAACGGATTCTGTTAAACGGGGATCGGATATGATCTGAAAGAAAAACAAAACATTTTGTTATTCAATGTGCACTGCTAGCACTGCTAAAGATTTTATTCTGAATCTGGCAAACCCACCTTGAAGTTAAATACACTATCCACCATTAGACGCAGTTCTTCGTTCGACAAAAACAGCACAAGTTTTGCAGACGCTTGACCGAGGCACAATCGACATTGTACCTCCATTTTGAACTATTTTCCGCGCTAACCCAAAGCTAACTTTGCTCAACAATCTTCTTCCGTTGTCAAGAATAACTTATTTCAAACCTTTTCATACGAATCTCATCGAAATCTACCAAAATCGACGCCTGTAGTCGACGTGTTTACCTCGTAAAACCTGTTTTTACGAACCTGAGTACAAAGTGGAAGTGATAACGAAAACAATTCTCCTGAAGCTTGTGATTTGTCAAAATTTAGTACAATTCAAGATGAATACATAATGTATTTCGAAGATGTATACCAACCTTAGTACGATCGAAAAAACTTAACCTGGATGTTTATCTCGATTTAGTCTGCTGTGGTAAAAAAAACACCGCTGTTCCTGCAGATTTATCTTTGTTTACAGTCTGCAAGTTTTAACAGTATTTTAGTGCTTATTGCTTTCCCGTTTACATTATTAAAGTAATCAGAGATCTGTTTTCATTGTAACATTCAACTTACCGTATCGAACCGGGTTGTATTATTCAGGATGGATTCCGGAAAGTGTCGATTATGTCTGTGTACAGCAAACAGTTTTGCTGGGCTATCAGCGTCAATTGAGGATGATGGTTTTAATACCATGATGAAGACCGTGTTTTGTTTCCCGGTGAGGGATTCTCTTTTTTCTAATGTGCCAGCTACTTTCATTGATTTACATCTACTTGTGCTTTTTAGGTACCGAAGACTCATGCATTCGGAAGTAAAAACTACGCTCTGTCCGCATTGGTTTGTTTCCAATGTGCTACCAGCATCCGGAATTTCTATTACTTTAGCAAATGTGTCGAATCCAATCAGAAAAAACTTCAGTGTGAATGTGAAGCGAAACAAAAGCCTTATTCGGGCAATTCGGATGGTTGGACACTGGGGGAAATAATACAACATTTCAAAACAGAAGCCGAGTCCGATTCTGCAGCGAGCTGTGGAAACCTTTTTATGACCACAAAAGTTGAATCTTCAGTCAGTGAAAAGAACAGAACCAACTCACCTCTTATGGCAAGGCAAGAAGAGAGCACAAATGATCCCGATGTAGAATGCGTTGACATGCTTGACGTGGAAATAACGCTACCTTCCGTTCGAATCGCTGGTGATTTGCAACGGTGTGGTGAAAACTTTGAAACTAAAGACCTACGATTAAGTTCAGTTAATACACATCGTAACGCAGTCGAGGAAAACTCAACCGATTCAAGTGATTCATTCAACGCGAGGTTTGCTCGTCGAGACTCGTTCGAGTTCAGTCTCATCAAAACAGAACATGAGCTGATAACTTTCGATAAACAATTATCGGACAGAGGATATTTTCAGAAGGTTCTCGATTGGCTAACGGACAATGTGTTATCCAGAGACTGTGACAATCGTATGTTAGAAGCGCAGGATCTTATCTTTCACAAAGAATTTCTTGTAGAATGCAGTTGGACGGGGTTAGGAAGGCATTCCACGAAAATTGCATTCAAATCCTACACCAACGTGCTGAAGCTATTCAAACGAATAGGAAGTACACGGTTTATTATCTTAACTGACAAAGAAGTAGGCATATATTTCATGAAAAAGCTCAAACATGCCAAACAAAGAATACTAGCAAAAGGCATACGGAAATCGACTTGTCGCAAAAAAGTTTCACGGATCTCAGTGCCGTGTTAAAAAGAAGCTCAAGAAATAGCCCAATCATGTCAGTGGCACATTAAAAATAGGCTCAAAAATGTATGGGGCAAATTTATTATTAACTTTCGAATGTATTATATACGATGTATATCGTATGTCGTGCCGTAGATGAAGAAAAAAAAATTATAACGTGAGATTAGTTTGTAACTGGTAGGGCGAAAACCAAAATCGTCTTTACTTTAAGTGTCAGTGCATCAAAGAACGATTTTGGAAAAGTGCTAACGCATCAACCCCCCGGTTATCTCGGTAATTGCCGTAAAAATATTATTTTTTTCTTGTGCAATAAAAATAAATATTTGACCTAGTCTTTTGGAAGTAAATTTTCATAGTTTATTTTTCAATCATTTGTCAATGAACTTATTTACGATCTGATTATGTTGGGGTAGAATTTTCGCTAGCAGAATTGGTCCCCTTTTCTGCCTGCATTTCTTTCAAGTGATTCTTTTTCCGGTGCGCGTAGTAATTAGCATTGGATACAAACTTTTTATCACAATACTCACACGTATACAGCTTCTCACCAGTGTGCAAAGCGATGTGCTCGCGCAAGGATTTCGCACTCTTAAGGATCTTCCCACAGTGTTCGCATTTCAGTTCATCGCTACTTTCTCGGTGCATACGTTGCTTGTGTGAGATCAGTCCTTGGCTGCTGGAACTCACGTGCTCGCAAAGATCGCAATTAAAGGATTGACCTTTTTCTTCGTGTAAACATCGAATGTGCAGCCTAAGATATTTTTTTCCTTTAACCCACTTCAAGCAAAACGGACATTGATGCTTGTCCGTTCCGGTGCTCTGGTGCTCTTCCATGTGCTTCTTCATCTGGAATGCAGAGCGAATGAATTTACCACAGACGGTACATTCCTGGTTGCTAGCTTCGCCATGCATATCTTTCATGTGCCTTTTAATACTCTCTTTGCTTTCTTTTATCATTTTTTTACATAAAACACACTCGACTTTCGCATGTTCTACTTTTTGGCCAGCATTCGGGTCCCTGTGCATATTTTTTATGTGCGATTTCAAAGTTATTAAGTTAGGAGAAATTTTGCCACAAATATGGCATATTTGTATATTTCGCTCTCCAACAGCATGTTTCGCTGCAATGTGTTCCTTGAGACAACGCGTTAGGAAGGTCTTGCCACAGTAAGAACACGCGGTCCGTTTATGCCGCATTCGATGCGCCTGTAGCAGAGGTTTGGTAGGAAAGGAGCTATCACACTCGTCGCAATTGTAAGAGCGATCCTCGGGGTTGTCCGATGCATGTACGAGGCTTATATGGAGCATCATATTGCTATGCCCACTGAATGTTTTATCACACAAATGGCAGCGATGATTACGTTTGTGGGCTGTTATATGTAGTACTGCCAGGGAACGGATGAAAAATTGCTTCCCACAGCAACGGACGTATCCACGCATGCTATGATCCGTGCGGTAGTGAGTGCGCAAACTATCGAACTCGTTGAAGTTTTGTGTCGCCTCTGGTGGGCAGAGCTCGCAACGCAATCCCAAATGATCTCGAATAATTTGATCGTATGAAATAGCTTGCTTTTTCCGCTCTAGTTGTGTGTTCCGCTTTTTTGAAGGGTCCGCGTGTACGGCATTAAAATGCTTCTTCAGGTAACTTTTCCTTACAGTCTTTCCACAAATTCGACAATCTTCATTATTTTCATGATTGTTCCTGTGACGTATAAACTTTTCTTCGCTTGTGAAAGTTAAATTGCACAGTCGACAATGTAACACGCGACTTTCAGAATCGTCACCGATCGGATGCTGTGCAGCCTCGTGTAGCGTTATGCTTCTCTTGGAAAGGAACGTTTTATCGCAATATTTACAAGCAAATACACCCTGATGGACCAGAACATGTTCTGCAGCAGCACGTTGCGTATCTAGCTTCCCTCCACAGCAACGCACATAACCCTGTACACCGTGTTTCGTACGATAATGCATCTGTAGATCGGCAAAGGTTTTATAGATTCCGAACTGGCACAGGTCACAGCGAATCCCTATGAACAGATCAATCATACGGTCACGTTCGTACTGGCTCGCTGGAAGCTGAACTTTCTCGTGACGCTTCTTGCCCGCTGCTGGTTTTGATTGGTGCACATTAGCGATATGCTTCTTAAGGTATTTGGTGTATAAATTTTTCCCGCATATGGGGCATTCTTTTTTCTGGTGTTCACTCTGGTGCGTTTTGAAATGCTTGCTGTTACTAAACAACCGATCGCACAACTCACAACGAAGAAATCTGTCTTGTAGTTTTGTACCATCAGCTTGCACTTGTTGCTCGAACTCTTTTTCATTTTCCGAAGGTGCCTTGGGAGCATCATCATGGGTTTCAACATTACATTCCTGAAACTCTTGAGAATCGAAACTATCGTTGCTTCGAGCTTCGCCGGACGAAAGTTGGCCATCTGAATCACCATGGAGCATCACACTTTCATCGATTGTATCGCTCTGATCGTTCAGTTGGTGATCTACCTCACAGTCTGAGCCGATTTTTATATCCTCAACTATTACGGTTTCAAATTCAGCCAAGTGTTCCTGTTCCAGTAGCTGTTGAATGCTTTGCACCTTTTTACTATACTGATAAAATTCCTGTACGGTTGAAGAGCACTTTAGGCAAATGTTTTCCGGTAGATGGGCAACAGATTTGATCTGAAGGAAGAAAACATGTTGTTGAAGCATTGAATGTTCTCTAATTATTCAGGGATTGGTGAACTTACCTTGAAGTTAAAAACGCTATCCACCATAAGGCGCATTTTTTCATTCGCCAACGACAGCTCAAGCTTGGTAGATGTTTGGCCGAGGCACAATCGACATTGCATCTCCATTTTTTTAATCGGTTAATTAGTATACCCCAATTCACTACCAGTTTCACAGTTCCCGTTAGTTTGATGTTGCGCCAATCGGCAAAAGCCTGATTCCTTTTCGTTCGATAAACGTGAAAACAATAACAAACGTTGTTTGATACCAAAGTTGCTCATAAGGTTGAGTCGTAAAGAACGATTTGACAGATTAACATAGCGCCATCTTGGATTAATAACTAAAACAAATATTCAAAATCAACGTTTGAATACATTTCTATATGATAGAGTAGTTGAAACAAATTATGTGAACAATGTTAAGAAGGAACGGAAACCCAACGTTCATCAAAAGGGAATTAGATCCAACATATATATATACGCAAAGAACCGGAATAAAGTCAGTGGCAGTTTGACGATCAAGCGAACAAGTCGTGTTCTTTCGTTCTTGTATTCTTTCGTGTTTCCCACTCAAAACGTATTTCTGAACAGGTTATGGGCCCAGCGATGGATCAAATTACAATTCCAAAGTACGCTGGCGGGCCGGGCTTCGATAACTGGTCTTTTCGGGTGAAGCTATTTTTAGACTCGAAAGATGTGCTGGAGGCAATCACGCAGGAAACTCCTAAGAAGGAGGAGGACAGCAGAATGTTCCGTGTAAAGGACAAGAAGGCGAAGAGCTTCATTGTTAATTTCCTGGCTGATGAAATACTAGACGTAGTTCGAGAAAAATCTAGTGCCAAGGAAATGTGGGAAGCTCTCGAGCAAGCGTATGCACGCAGAT
>KE525278.1:295681-305746 GCA_000441895.2 Anopheles sinensis | reverse complement strand
CCGATTCGACTCAAAAAAAACAAATCCAGAAGTCTACTGTCAAATCCAAACATTTACAGTATTCAACTAAATTTATGGTACACCTTGTAGACAAGCGATATATCAGTGCTAGGGAACTTTTTTTTCGAAATAGGATTGTACTTCAGGGAAAAACCACAACCACATACACATATTTACAACAAATCCATCTAAAATCTGCTAAAAAGAAATTTAGTGCTTCCTGAGAATTGATTGTGAATAAATTAATTTACAAAAAATATTACCAAAAATTATACAATCATCATGGTTTTATATTTATTGTACGAAACAGCTATCTCTTATCGCCTACAGAGAGTTGGGTTTCTTATCACTACTTGGAGATTTTCGTTGCGCTTCCAGATACGCTTGCTTCCGGGCTTCCCATTCAACGGGATGTTTACTTTTCCGGTGGTTATAACAATTTGCGTTCGAGTTGAATGTAGCACCGCACACCTCGCACGAGTACAACGGTTTGCCGGTATGAGAAGCAATATGTTCCCGTAGGTAAAGTTTGCGCTTGAACCGTTTGCCACAGAACTCGCACTCGAACCGTTCCTCCACATGCACCCGCTTCTTGTGATCTAACAGGGCACGGCTGTTGGGGCTTTCGTGCTGACAGATGTCGCAACGAAACACCTGTCCGTCTTCGGTATGCATGAATCGTATGTGCTTCCTGAGATTATACTTCCCGTGGAACCATCGCTGGCACACATGGCACTGGACCTTCTGCACCACGTCGACCCCCAGATGTTCGTTAATGTGTCGCTCCATGGCTGGCTTCGTGCGAAACTCCTTGCCGCAAACGTCGCATATTTGGTTTCGATCGCTGCCATGCATGCGCGAAACGTGTGTCTTGAGGGCGTACTTGGAGGATACGACCTTCTCACAGATTGGACACTTCTCCGACAGATGATTCGCTTGATGGGCCTTGAGGAGATGCTCCTTGTGGAACGATTGGTGGCATTTGTCACATTTGAACGGACGGTCCTCTTCGCGACTGTGACTTTTCATCATGTGCAATCCCAGATACCGACTGCTTTTGTAGCTTTTCTGGCAGATCGCACACTTGATCGTTCCCTCGTGCGCCGCTATGTGATCCAGCAGCTGAAAACGCCGATAAAACACTTTGTCACAGCAACGGATGTAGCCCTTGGTGCCGTGGTGTCGCCTATAGTGGACTTGCAGGCAAGCTAAGTTCTCTAGTGACTTCGAGCAGAGTTCACATTCAAACTTGAAAAATTCCAGTATACGCTTGTTGTCTTCGGTCTGCTTCTCCAAGTCTTCCCCGTCCGATTTTTCGCTCGCAATTTCTTCTTTTGCTGTACCTTCTCCTTTTTTTGCATGTTTACCACCTTTGAGTATCTTTCGACGACGTTTTGTAACCTTACCGTCAATCGATTCCACTTTCGGTATGAAATCCTCATCTTTATCTTCATCGTCGGAGTTCAGTTCGTCGGTGTCCACTTCATCTTGTAGTACCGGTTTAGCTTTTCTAGCTGATTTTCGCTTCACTTTCGCCGGAATATCCGTTTCAAACGAAGCTTCTATTTCGTCGTCGTAAAAATCATCATCGTTCGGCAACTCAATCTTAACCATCTCGAAGGGTTCACTGCCATCCAGGTCATCGCAGTGGCTTTTAGCATTCTCTACTGGTTCATGTTTAATTGGTACACCACTCTGCGAATCTATTGTGGCATGTGCATTGGACCGATGGTACGAAGGTTCGTTCGTAGGTTCCGTTTTCATCGCTTCGTACCTCCTACCCTTCTCTTTCGACAGTACAACAAGCTGTTCCTGGTTCGCGAGCACTTGTTGGCTGTAGTCGTGGAAATCCGAAACCGCCGAAAGACACTGCTGGCAGACCTGTTTCGGTAATGTTTCATCTGCAACAATCTGCAAAACAATGTTCACTATATCAAACTGCGAGATTTAGATATCTTACCGCTTACCGGAAACTGGAAAACGTATTCCAATTTTGCACGAAACTGCCCATCGTGAATCGATGTAGCGAACACTGAATCCGAGCTTTGTAAGCAAAGACGACACTTTTCACTCATTTTATTTCTCCTGTTGTAAGTTAGGTGATTGTTCTGTTTTGGAGGCTTGTTGACAACGCCGTTCGACTAGGCTGAAGAAGAAGTGTACAAGAAGAAGAATACAGAAGAAGGATGTCAAAAATGCCGTCAAAATAATACAGTATCGAACACACATTGCGCAATTAATGTCAAAAAATTGAACAGGCATACGTTAATTCTTTCAATTCTAAAAAAATAAAATAGATAATAAATCAAAGGAAGAGCCACATTTTAGTTATGGCGCGAGAGCCATATTTTATCTATGGAACGATATGCGTTGCGAAATTGGAGGTAAAGTCTTAGGCCGTAATTGATTCGGGATCGAAATACTATTTGAACCCATTTGGGACCATTCGAAAGCATCTTTGTTTGCTTTCAAACTACAGAAAATAATAGCAAACAACTTTCAACACCATCTCATATTTCAGTAATCCGAAACGATATTCATCATCCAAAATGTGCTTAAAGATACACGAGCTTGATCTTTACCCAGTTGACAACACGATCATGCTTTCTCATTTTGTTGCTAACAATTGTCGGTTAGACAGAACGAGAAACCATGTTGATTTTGTCAACTGGGTAGTATTACTAGCACACCTAATGAGTTGCAGCTTTTAAAAAAAAAATCATGGAAAAAATCCTTCTCTCAATAAAATGCACATTTGAATTCATTTTTACGTGGTTTAAATTTCCTATGTTCTACCAACCAATCCACATCCGAATCAGAGTTTTGGTAATTTTGATGCATCTGTTTAATAAACGGTTGGTTAACACTAGAATCCAGATAGGGGTTGTATGGACCCAAACGCGATTTTCACATTTAATGTCTCAAAAACGGCTAAATATTTAAAAAAAGCTTATCTTAAAATCAAAAATAGTATCTAAGAAAAATAATTTCAGATTTTTTTGTTGGACCAATTCCGAGAACCAAGTTGACTATCCCTAGAATGCTTTTGCTTGCGGTCCGTCGGATCCCTGTTTTTTAACACGCTATAACTTTATCAATTTTCAAGATTGTTTAAATTCGTAAACGGCTACTTTTTAGTCTATTTGTTTACTATATTTTGGCGTGATTCGTTGTTTGATGCACTTCTTCATAATTCCGTTAGCTCGGTGTAAAGAAAAAAAATTTTTTAATTCTTTTCAACTTTTAGTTTTTCAAAATGTCAAATGTAAATTTTAAAAAAGTGTGCGCTTGAAAGCTTATACATAAAGCAACCTTTAAAAAATAATTTCATGTTTTTAAGATAACAAATGACATCACATATTGACCTCAAAGGTATAACATAACGCCAATTTCCAAAGTAACGCATTGTAACGCTCGCGTACGGAATAATGGAACAAATCAGAGGAATCAATCTTTTTTGCTTCACACCGAGCCAGTGGAATGATGAAGAAGTGCTTCAAGAATCCTTTACGGATTTCAAAAATCTTGAAACTAACAAAGTTACAGTGTGTTGAAAAACAGGGGTTCGACGGACCCCAAAAAAGCATTCGGGCAAGTTTTCAAATCAATGTGTTCTAGTGTTAAGTTACTTTATGATCGTTAAGAATTTAGCACTTGGGAAAAAATTGACACACATGTTAGTAAAGCGATAAATCCTTTTGATCGACAGAAACGCACAGTACTTCAATGCGCTGGCCTTTAAATACGTTTGCTAGGAAATTTTACATTGAAAGTCTTGACTCTCATTACTTACTTAGGTGGCGCTACAACCGCTGAGCGGTCTTGGCCTGACGAAGCTCCATTCGAAACCGCTCACGGTCGCTCGCCACAGTGGTCCTATTCCGTATCCCGGCTATTCTGGCGGCTTACTCTCATTACATGATTTAAAAAATTATTTAAACAAATATGCTTATATCTGGAAACCATGATTTGCTACACATGGATTTGCGGTCGATTACGCTGCTTGCATTCAAAAAGTGACACTTATTCATCCAGTTTCCATTGAATTTATTTACAATTTGTTCACCTCGTAATTAACTAAAACTCATCTATATATGCATAATGTCTATCTATGGACAGTGGCTTTCTTGGTAATCTCGGCAAGTTCAGCTATAACCAGATGGTGGGACGAAGTCATCTGTAATCTAACCGCGCGTCCACACTACGATCGTAGCGTCATTTAGGGTCGACGTCGCTATGCTATGTAAATGACTTCACTATGCCGATCAGCCCAGTAGCATTAAGTTACGCAAGCGTAGGATAACCATAGTAACGATTCTCTAATCAAGTCGGTTTAAGAACCGTTACTACGCTTGCGTAACTTAATGCTGCAGGTGTGGTATTTGCCTGATCAGCGGTGGACATGCGGTTCAACGTGAATAAGGAACATGCTATAAATCCTCGATTTTAGTCAAGTTTAAATGCCACAACTCGAGCACAAGCATACACTAAAACCGGGTTCATGGAGTATCTGAAGTTTTTCCCGCTTTCTGCAGAGCTTTAAGTTCCTTTTGGGCCTTCCATTCAACCGGATGCCTTGCTTTGATGTGCGAGTATCGATTCGCACTCGATTTAAAGGTGACGTTGCATATTTCACAGACATAGAGCGGTGTTCCTGTGTGGGTTGCCACATGTTCACGAAGATTTAACTTTGTCTTTAACTGCTTTCCACAATACTCACAATCGAACCGTTTACCTGTTCCATGAACTCGTTTGATATGGCTTTTCAGAGAGTGACTGTTTGGGCTCACGTGCTGGCAAATTTCGCACTGTGAAGCACCCGATTCTTCGTGCACGCGGCGAATATGTGTTTTAAGGTTCGGCTTCCCGTTGAACCATTTTAGACATAGTTTACACTGCAACCTCTCGATGTTTTCAATGCCCATGTGACCGTTGATGTGTCTATCCATTGCAAGTTTCGTGCTAAGCTCGATACCACACGTTGGGCATACGAGTTTGGGCTGATTACCATGTTTAATTTCCATATGCACCTTCAAAGAGTTTATGCTAGCGAGAGTTTTTTCACAGATCTTACAGCGTACTTTTTTGTGTGATTTTTGGTGGGAATTATATACGCTTAGCTGTAAAAATGATTGATTACACTGCCCACATTTGTATTTCTTCGCTTCCGGATCTCCGTGGCGGTTTATGGTATGCATTTTAAGTGCAAAGTAAGTTGAGTAGGTTTTATTGCATACTTCACACCGGATCACTCCTTTATGCGCATCGACGTGCTCTAGTGCAAGGGAACGTCGGCGGAACCTTCTGCCACAGCACCGTACGTAGCCGGCCATATTATGCTCCTTCCGATAATGAATGTAAAGGTCGCGAAACCTTTGCGGCAGAAATGTGCAAAGCTCGCAGCCAAGGTGGAACGAATCGCGCAATCGAATATCCGCTTCTGACGTAGCCTCCTTAGTTGGGGCAGGCTTTGCCGCTTCGGAATCTAAATTTGGGGTTTCTTCTGGATCTTCAACGCACTGAGCCGTCTGATCATCTGGTGCATCTGACAACGGAGAAGTTTTACCAACTGCAGGATAATCCGTAAAGATATTCGCAAGTTGCTCAACTGGCGTTGACGTTAAACTATGCTTCCCTTCGATTTCCTCACAGTACGGTTCTTCCTTGATAACAATGAGTTCTTGCTTAATTTCATGCTGTTCATTCGTATCCAGTGCTGGCTCTGCTATCGATGGCGGCTCAAAATTATGAGGTCCATTGAAATTCACAGCTCTTTCGAATAGAAGCCTTTCTTGATTCGATTTAACTTTGTCACTGTACTTGAAAAAATCTGTTACAATCGTCGTGCATTTGCGACACACTTCGCTCGGAAAGGTATCATCAGGTAGCACCTAGAAGACAAATACAAAACAGTAAATAAACAACACAGTTTAAGAATTTGTTGCCGGTATTGCTTGCTGGTACCTCAAATTGAAATACAATCCTTAGCTTTTGTTGAAATTTTACGTCTCCAATGCACATTCTTTTACCCCTACGAAAACGCTGCAAACATAAGCGACATTTGTGTTGAATATCTTTCATAGCGAAATCCACACTGGTACTTCGCACAATCTACAGTTTAGATAAATATTACAGAACTGAATTTGAGTGGGATATTTTCAATTTTATTATCTAGTAACGACGATTAAAATCTCTTGAATGAAGCCAAACATACTAGTTTGCACTTTTGTTTTGGCTCAAGAATGTCTTTGTCACAGTGTATAGAAAAACAGGTTAATTTAGTGGCAGGTAGAGAAATGTTTTTTTCACGATTTAACTTCGACATCAGACAACGACCGAATTTACGGCAAATTTTGATTTTTTCTTTTCAACTATAATTGTTGCAAAGACTAATATTAAAAGAAAACAAATTAATGTGTACCGCCAATTTTTTCAAGACTTTTGTGTTTTTTGCATTTCGAAAAACCAACAGGTATTTCTTCGTTCCTGGTACCTTGACCTCAATTAGCGACGACAATATGTCAAGTTACTTGAAACTGTTTTCCCTTCTAAAGCGCTATAATCCTTGGTTCATGCATCGTCGTAAACACGATAAAGAACGAAAACTTTGTTATTCCTTATCAAATTGTATGTCCTTATCAAAAAGAACTAGCGATGGCAATGAAGTGCAGACTGTGCTTATGTTTTGTGGACAAACAAATTGGGTATGGTTCACTGATTGACCAGACATTTAACAACATGATCAAATGTGTTTTGAACTTTTCTGTGAGTAATGTTTATCAGGTCACAAATGGAAGCTTTGTTAAAACATTAATGTTATTTCCAGTTACCAACCGAAAATAGCATTGCCGGCAAGGAATTCAGTTTGCCCGTGTTGGTTTGCAACCAGTGTTGTAAAACGGTGCAAGATTTTTACAGCTTTAGTAAAATGGTTGAAGCTAATCAGCAAAAATTACGCTCGGAAGGCACGGGATTGAACAACACACCCTCAATCGACGAATTTCTGCAATACATCAAGCCGGATCCGGACCAGCTAGCTGAGGCGTGCAATGATATTTTTAATGATTCCCGCATGACGTCAGTAGAAGCAGATCATTTGGTAAGAGCGTATGGACTGTATTCACCCACTACAGGGCAAATAATGCGAAGAGAATTCGCAGCACCAAGAGAGAGCCCGTCAACCTGTGTTGACAAAAATGAAGTCATTGGTAGCATTGCGGAAATGGAAAAACGCATAAATAGTGTAAAGACTAAGCTTGATGCAGTTTTATGCAAGATACCTGTTCCAGTGAGTGAGCAGGCTCCAGGCCCATCTTCAACGATACATCCAAATATCGTTGACTTCAATCCAATTACTACTGAAGCACAACTTATCGATTTAAATAACATGTTGAGTAAAAAAGAGTTCTTGCATGCCTTTTTGGATTGCCTTAATAAGCGTATCGCAAAAGCCCACTCTGGCGAACAGCGGATGCATGAAGCGCTAGATCTCATTTTTAGTAGGCCGTTTTTTGCCAATTGTAGTTGGACAGGTACCTCAACACACGGAATACAGAAGGTGGGGTTGTACAAATTCACACAAGTATTGAATATATTCAGAACAATAGGCTCCAATATGGGTCAGAAACTTACGGATGGTGACATTCGAAGTTACTTTAAACGTAAGCTGCGGAAAGCGAAGGACAGGCTTAACTTGCAAGGCATCCGTAAGTCCACATGTCGTCCAACACGGAAATAATAAAACAACAGAAATATCAGCTAATTTTATACATTTTCTGTTTAGTTCTTCAACCAATATTTGAAAGAAAATAGAATGCTTATCCCTTATTATTCAGGATAATTGGGGATTTTAAGGATATGAAGCGATGCGATCATCGCATTTCGGTCACGGCGCAGTGCACGCGATGGAACTCGGGTTGGCAACAGCGCAGCCCACCGATCCCGATGCCATCGATCTCGGTGTCGAGTTCCTCGCATGCATTCCCCTGTGGCCCCCTAAAGCCGTGCCGCTACAGATAATAGGGATTGATGTTTTGAACTCTTTGTTTACTAAGATATGAAATAGGAAAACAGTACAATTTTATAAAGACATTATTTATTTTTTTATAGTAACAGTTATCCGACACATTCCCAAATTGTGTAAGACAAAATTTTAATGAAATATGGCCTTATCAGCTAGATGATCTAATACGGCATCTGTTTTTGCGCGTACCAGAGACTGTAAGCCTTTCTTTTGCATGCAGTAACTTTTTCTTTAAAAAGTTGGTAACGTAGTTCATGCTTATTGTGGAGATGTTTGTGCTTCCCACGCACCTGAATAACTCCAAAACGTTGGTGATTGTGTGGAATGCGAATTTTCTTATACCTTTACTCCTTCCTGTCCACGTACATTTGGCAAAAAAAGGCTTAGTAAAAATTAAGTCTATAAGTTCAAACATGCGATTGTAGCTTTCAATTGATGTCACTCGATTATTTGCCCAATCTAGCATCTTTTCGAAATACTCCTTTTCCTCCAACTGCTTGTCGAAATCTATCAGCTCATCTTCTCCTGTTATCGGAGAGAACTCGAATGCTTCGGGAGTATTGGAACGACGCGTTCTAGAACAGCCGCGTGAACTAGTTATACTATTTAGGAGTTTGTCCATTTTGGTTGAAACCAGAGTTACACGGTTCTCCACCTTTTTGATGTAATTAACAACTATTTCTTGGTTTAGACATTCGGAAGAGGGATGCAGTCCAGATCCTTGGCTGGCCGAACTAAGCGGATGACCATTTTGTTTAACTGATCTTTCAATTTCGGTCTTGTTTAAGCGATTCGTACTTTTCGAACCCGCAGCCTCTGCAGACATCATCAAATCATTGGCATTCGAATCGTTTGTGTCCATTTCATCATCTGGTTCCGCTTTAATGCACTGTAGGAGTTCCATGACTGCCACATCCTTGTCCATACACTCTGGGTGCAGTTTTTGCTGGTTAGCTTCGGTAAGCTTGATGAAACTATAAAAATTTCTAACAGTGTAGGAGCATTGGAAACATACTAGCACAGGCAAATTGTAGCTTTTACCAGCCGTAGTTTGAACAATCGGCAGCTAAAATGGATGTGAAAGAGTTGTTGCAAAATCATCCACAAAACTAGCATATTAAACACTTACCTGATAAGGAAAAACTATTTTAACCATGTCGCTAAAACCTTTGTCAGTTAGAGTAGAGGAATAATCGGTTTGTTTTCCAACAGAGCATAAGCATAAACGACACTTTGAATTCATGTTTCCGCACTCTTGATCACCAAAGCTACTGTGCATTTAAGTTCTTTTTCCTCTTCTTCTTCAAGGAATTTACACCAGTAGGACTGTTGAATCCAGCTTCCAGGGCGTTCGCAAGCAAATTTGGCGTTGTAGACTTCTATTAATCTTAGGACCGGCAACTAAGGCCATATGTCCTGAGTTTTAAGTTGAACATTCAATTTCACACAAATTGTGAGCAAAGCAACACAAGCCTGAGTTTGTTTAAATCGGTAGTTTTCGTGAAAACAACAGCAACTTGGTGCGAACCAAGGTGCCACATTGCTTTCAAGGTAGATTTATAGTAAATATGAAATTGATTTGACAACCGCATAGCACGACGCACGGCGTTTGTTTGCTAACAATAAATGCGTTTTTGTTTACATTCCACTTCACGACTGGCTTTCGAGGTTCACAAATTGTTCTTTACGGCAAACATCTGTACTAGCGACCAAATCGGCGGGTTTTTGCTAAGCATGGAATCCAAGTGTCGTTTGTGTTTATGCTTCGTTGGGAAGCAACCTGAATTCTCTGCTACTCTTAAAGACGATGCTTTTCGCGAAATGGTTGAAACTGTGTATTCTTTCCCGGTAAGCTGTTAATGTGGTACTTCTGTTAACATAAATTAAACAACAAGTCGTTATTTCAGCTGCCCATTGCCAACATTAACGGCGGTAAAATCTTCAAATTGCCTGTATTAATATGTTTTCAATGTTCAACCACCGTTCGAAACTTTTATAGTTTCACCAAGCTAACGGAAGCTAGCCAAAAAAAACTGCAACTG
>KE525278.1:275438-292501 GCA_000441895.2 Anopheles sinensis | reverse complement strand
CACTTCAGCGAACATCCAAAGGGAGTCTTCAACGTTTATGATTGCCTGTGCCAGTTTCCGGGGCAGGGTTCGGCTTGATGTATTGCAGAAGTTCGTCGACTGAAGAAGTATTGTTTCGATTCGCGCTTTCAGAAATGAAATTTTTCTGATTGGATTCTACCATTTTGCCGAAACTATAAAACTCCCGTACTCTCCGCGAACATTGGAGGCAAACTAAAACGGGTATACTATTTGGCTTCCCGTCGATGCATTTTTCTCTTGGTATCTGCAAAAACAAAACAATTTAAAAATAAATCAAATAATAACAATTGTGGTAAACTACATGGAATTACGAACCGCAAAGTTGAAAACATATTTAACCATTTCGTTGAATGCCGGGTCAACCAGTGATGAGTAGCCAATTTGTTTGTCTACGAGACATAAACACAATCGGCACATCATTGTTGCTAGTTCGTATGCAAAACTGAATTGCACGATTTTACAATGTTTACATTGGCTTTGTTGATTTCGATATTTCACGCGGCTTCGTTGGATTACGCACAAAGTGTCTATAGCTTGTTAGGTTAGGTATTGTTGCGCTACTTTGTGCCTCGTTCGTATTTGTTTATGTTAAGACTTGTTTTCCACAACTCACGAAGTTCCACCCTGCTGACAAAATCCTCATGGCTTCTCGTTTTGTTGTTAACAGTTCTCGATTAGAACGGGAAAGCAAGATGATTTTGTCAACAGGGCAGTTTTCTCGCGTAGCTTAACCTTACCGGTAAATACATGGTTCCATGAAACACGTTCTCAGTTTATTTTTCATCAACTACGCTGCAACGGTTCTTAGTGTAAATGGGAGGTTTTATTATCAAGGATCAAGCTAAATCATACATCTTTATGCTGTTTCATACTATGCTAAAGATAAGGTTTTTAATTATAAAAAAAAATTTGAAACAAATATTCAATGACGGTTGAAAGCTTTTCTGTAACGCTGTGATTACGGAGATTCAAGAAGCTGGATATTTTATCCGCGTTGGGCGACATGTGGATTTCCGGACAGGGGAATGGACTCGTCGTTTAGCGAATTTTAGCTTTCTTTGAAAAAAACACAGTAATGCTAGGTCACTTACTTTTGATCCTGTAGTAGAACCAATAATTCTAAATACGTTAATCACTTGTTTGTAGTTTATCAACGCAAACTTCATTTTTCCAGGTACCGATCTACCTGTCCAACTGCATTCGGCAAAAAAGGGCCTGCTGAAAATGAGATCTAATGCTTCGTGCATGCGATGGTCGCCGGTACGTGCCGATGATATCTCACGATTAAGCCAGTCTAGGAAAGTTTGAAAGTACTCTTTTTGACCCAACTGGTCATTTAAGGAGGCTAGTTCCATCTCATTAGTAATTGGACTGAACTCAAAAGAAACGCGTCGAACCTTCACGTTGCCTTGTATAGGCAACTTCTGTAAAGCCTTATCAAGTTTCGTCGTCATAATACTTATACGTCTTTCCATGTTTGTGACGCTTTGAATGACGGCAGCTTTATCAACGCAGATTGATGCGATTTCATTTGATACTGTTTGTTCGGTACCTTTGTACAACTCATTTTCCGCAGCAGTAGAGTAAATTTCACCTTTGTTATCCGGATCTTCTTCAGTTGACATCATTAGGGATTCTTCTACAACATCATTATGCTTGCCATCTACAAATTCAGGTTCCGGCTTGATGCATTCTAGAAGTTTTTCGATGGACATATCATCGTTCTGATCCCCGTGTTCCGATCGTAGTGCTATTTGATTGGCTTCAACCAATTTACAAAAACCGTAAAAATCTCTTACAGTCTTCGAACACTGTAGGCAAATCAAAACGGGCAAACTATAGTGCTGGTCAGTGATACTGTATGCTGTCGATATCTGAAAAACGGTTGAACAGAATGATCCAATAAATATAGCGAGACATTTGACTGGTTTAAGAGCACTATTACCGCAAAATTCATAACTTGTTTAACCATGTTGCTAAAAGCTTGGTCCACCAGTGACGCATAGCCACATTGCTTGTCTACAAAACATAGACATAGCCGGCACCTCATAGTTATTGTATGGAAAATTTTGATATTTTTAATGAACAAATGCACCGTTTATGTTAGCTCAGTTGCTGCTTAGTTAATTGTGTGCTTAGTTAAAAGTAAATAATTGTGTAGCTAATATAGAAAACAACCAGGTTTGGAAATAATGGAAGATTGTTGTCCACTACGAGGTTTCCTTGTGTCAGATATTCTTGTGATCGGGATCAAAATTACTGAAACTTCAGGTTGGATCATCACAGCATGTATCTTTACCTTGATGGTACTGAGTGACGTGAATAGTCCAAATTGAAACAGTTTTGAGGTTAGAATCGTCACTGGATGTGGGTGTAATGACAGTAGTGTTCCTTAAAATTGCAATCAAATAGATTGACTGCCGTAGGAATTATAATTTTGGTAAAATCCCAAATGAAGCCCCCCCCGGCCAAAATCACTGTCGTGGCTACACCATTTGTAAGCCGATGTACCTAAAAGTATGCAATAGGTGATATTAACGAATCTACCGGTACCGGTATCGTTTAAATACCGCCGTTGGAATTTGATGCTGTTAAATAAAAGATTTTGGTTACACTTCACAGAATGGACAACATGAAATCCCTGATGCATTATTTGCATGAGTTTATGAAAATTTGGCTACGCAATCAACCAAGGGGTGCGGTCTATCTTGAATAGAAAAAACCTTTAAATCTCAACGTTTCTACTTCTAACGGTAATTCAACGGTTCAAAAATTTTTGCATGCCTTCAAGGCGCAACTGTGGAAAAATATGGCGACGATGCAACGAGGAGGGGGCTTCATTTGGGATTTTACCATAATTTTAGTATCAGTTGATTAATATAAATCTGTTTCACATCATGTTTCAACTACTCTGTGTTATAGAATTGTTTTCTAACGTTGAATTCGAATGTTTGTTTTGCTGGATTGCCTGAGTCAATTTGCTCTCATCTCGACCTGCTAATACTACAAACTTTGGTAATATACTTATGGTATTTTTGGTTGTCATATCGGATAAACAAACTTGTTTGTATGGTGTGTAGGAAGCTGTGCTTAAAACTTCCGTAGTTCACTTTAGATTGTTAATTTAACAAAAAAATATTGTAAGTTGCATTCTCGCAATGAGTACCATCAAATGTCGTCTATGCCTCTGTTTAGTGGATAAACAAATAGGCTTTTCATGCTCACTCAAAGACGAAACTTTCTGCTCCATGCTGAAAACTGTGTTCCCGTTTCCTGTAAGTACGAACAATGTTTCTTGTTTCCTTAGACAGATGATCTTTATTTTGTATGTCTCCAGATATCATCGATGCACACAGCCGCGAACAAAACCTACGATATGCCCGCTTTGGTGTGCCTCCTGTGTGCGACCACCGTTCGTAACTTCTTCGATTTCAGTCAAAAGGTTGCAGCTGTTCAGAAGCAACTGGAAAAGGAAACTGTGGGCAGCGATGATAGTATGTCCATTGCTGAGCTTCTTCAACTTATTAAGACAGAGCCTGTTTCAGGGGAAGATGGTAGCGAACGGAACGGTAATGAATCGCTCGATATGTCTGTGGACATCGAAGCTATATCGATCCCAACAAAACAAAGGCAGAATAACGATCTGTGGAATTTACGTAGTGGCCAATCAGGTCAGTTTCATAAATGGACTAGTGATCGCAAAGATCAGCCCGTTACTTGCATTGATAAAAACGAGGTGGTGGAAAGCATTATTGATGTAGAAAGGCGTGTGAACAATGTTGCAACACGACTGGAACAAGTTCTTAGAAGCAGCTTAGATCCCAGGTATCGAATTGAGCAAGTAAATTCTTTCGATTTCAGCAAGATTACTAATAAGGAAGAGTGTAAGGCTTTTAACGATGAATTATCTGAAAAGGCATACATGGACAAAATCATAGATATGGTTGATTGCAGAATCAAATCGAATGATGGCAAAAAACGGATGTATATAGCTTTCGACTTATTCTTTTGTAAGTCATTTGCAGCTCAATGTAGTTGGACAGGAACCACGGTAAAAGGCCGACCAAGAAAGATTGCCTTCATATGCTTCCGTAATATTGTGCAGCTATTCCAACTAATTGGCACCACAAAGCTGGGAGTAATGTCCCAGGATGAAGTGAATAATTTTTTTAAGCTAAAGCTGCGCAATGCCAAACAAAGGTTGAATGGACAAGGGCTTCGTGACGCGTGCTACCGTAGGCCATTTAAGAGAAATCCTTTGAAGAAAACGAATAATTCTCCAGTTGAACAAGCTGTATAAAACATAACTGTTCATTTGAATTATTTGTCATAGAAAGAATTCATGAAATTGGTTTTTCTTTCATCGATTTTTTGCGTAAACTGGGTTGATTTTTTTGCCTTTTTTTTACTAGAAAGAACTAAAACGTGCTCTTTTGAGCATCCACAAATTTTAAATTAATTTGCATTTTGCATAATCTTTCATTAATTTGGTTTTTTTTGATAAGTTCGCGCTATAACTCACAACCCATGTTAAGTGCCTACTAAACATAGCGCGAAAGCTGCTCCTGCCAGTGCGAATCGCGCTGCACGGCGCGAAACTCCATTTGAAAAAAAAAAAACGATTTCGTTCGCGCTGTATTTAGAAGCTGCGAAACTACGACTGTGCGCGAACGGATCCAATTGCTCAAGCTTTTGAAACTTTTATTCGAATAAATCCGAGATTGTGAGCGCTTGTAATAACATTATTAGCCAGGGTAAGTATTAATGTTGAGATTATAAAAATAAGCTAAAATAGCTTTGTGTTATTGGACAGCATAGTGTAATGAACTTCATTTTTACCTGCTACCGGTTTCTTCTTCTTCAGTGAGGGCAATACGGCTCTTGAATCCAGCTTCCTGGGCCTTCGCAAGCTAGCCTGGAGACAAAGACCTATTTAGGCTAAGGACTTTACTATGTTCTACTATGACTTCATCTTTTTCTTCGCGTAATGACCGTGTTTGGTCATGACTGCCTATTAAGGGCTTACGAGACTTATTCCCTTTGTGTACGTGGAAAGTCAGTCCTCTCGTAGAAGCGGAGGGTTCGGTCTCGATTCGGATTCGAACCGGCGTTACCAGGTTAGGGCGCGCTCGTTGTTCGCCGTACGGCACGCCGCACCGCACGCCGCACCGCAATCGAATCGCAATGGTGCTCGTTGTTCGCCGCAGCGGCGATGCGATTTCAACTGTCAAACTAGTTGAAATACGACCGTTGAATGCAAGTGTCCATATTTTTCGAGAGTGAAATAATTAATGAATGAGTTTTTCTTCGTCGTCTCGCATCACAGTATCAACATAGAACACACAGTATCTAAGTATCAACACAGAACACAATATCATCACAATATCAACACACATCTGACTATCCGGCTACCGGTAGAACCGGTTGAACCGAACCGGTTGCGACGGTGCGGCAAAATCAACGCAGTTGATTTTGCCGCACAAGGTTGCCAACATAACGGCGTCGAAAAAACAAAATCCCATACAATTTTTGACAATGCGATGCGGTGCGGCGTGCGGTGCGGCGAACAACGAGCGCCGCCTTATAAAATTCCAAGCAACAAAATAGCAGCAGTTCAAGATGACTCCGTAATAGCCAAAAAGACTTTGGTTGCTTTTCTGCATAGCGAACTCAAGATAGTAGTGGTCAACGATGATAGATTCTTCCATTAATAGGGTTATTACACGAGGAATTTATCTGTCATCATTGCCCTTCCGATTACTGTCAAATCGCATCTGACAGAACTATGCTGGGCAGAAAATCGGAATCGGACACGACCGTTTCCGATTTGATTTCGACTGGCATTTTTATGTCAAAGTGAGGTTTTTTAAATTTTCGGTTGGTTTTCATCGGGGAGTGTTATAAATATTGTGACCATATGGAATTCTAAGATGATTTTAAACATGGAATAGATCAAATGAGAACAAACAACCGTTCTGCCGAACTTGCGTTATTAGGCGGCGCTCGTTGTTCGCCGCACCGCACGCCGCACCGCATCGCATTGTCAAAAATTGTATGGGATTTTTTTTATTCGACGCCGTTATGTTGGCTACCTTGTGCGGCAAAATCAACTGCGTTGATTTTGCCGCACCGTCGCAACCGATTCGGTTCAACCGGTTCTACCGGTAGCCGGATAGTCAGATGTGTGTTGATATTGAGATGATATTGTGTTCTATGTTGATACTGTGATACTGTGTGTTCCGTGTTGATACTGTGATGCCAGACGACGAAGAAAAACTCATTCATTCATTAATTCACTATCGAAAAATTTGGATACTTGCATTCACCGGTCGTATTTCAACCAGTTTGACAGTTGAAATCGCATCGCCGCTGCGGCGAACAACGAGCACCATTGCGATTCGATTGCGGTGCGGCGTGCGGTGCGGCGTGCCGTACGGCGAACAACGAGCGCGCCCTTACCCGAGCCGGTGGTAGTTTTGCGTCAAACAGGGACATTTGACAGAAAATCCAAAAATCAAATGACAGTAAATTCCATCGTGTAATAAGGGTTTAATGCGGTTATCACACTGGTCGCCAATGGCGACATGGCCAAAGGCGACTGTCAGAGTTGACGATGACACCTAATTTGACGTAATGGACCCCCTCGGTAGTGTGATAAGGCAGGCCACCTGGCAGTGAGTGTTTATGTCATGCACTTTCGGTTCAAATGGTTTTCTGCAGTTTAGAACAAAATACTGAAAGATTATGAATTAACTATGCCTGTAAAAAAAATTAGAAGCATAAATCACTTTAAAGTCAAGTAAAACACGGCAAAGATATGATATTCCACACAATGACAGTACAGCGATATGAGCAAGCTCATTTCGCCAACGAACCCCAGGCGACGTAACGTCATTGTCGTTTGACAGTCCGTCGCCTTTGGCCATGCCGCCATTGGCGACCAGTGTGATAACCGCATAAGGAGGAACCAGACATACTGGACGATACACAAGCTGGGAACGAAATAGAATCTGTCCGAATGTACGCACATATGGCTTCATCTCACAGTGTACCAGAAAGTATAGATGAAGAAACAATAGATTTAATTAATTCTGCCAGCGGTTCTTTTCAAGAACTGACAATGCAACAATAAGTAAATCAATTGGTTGCGTTAACGCAAACGAGGTCATCATTGGCATTGTGGATGTTGAAAATCGCGTTAAGGCTGTTGTGTCGCGACTTGATATACTGCTTCGCCAGACTTCAAAAACGGCACAATTAAACAAATATTATGATACTTTTGAGTTTAATCCTTTTAGTAACGAGGAAGAATGTGTAGCATTCGATGCTAAATATCTGACGTAGCATACATGGACGAGATAATAAATTGGATTGACGATGGTTTTATCAATCGATTACACTTTTACTAGGGCCTTTTTAACTAAATGTAGTTGGACAGGAGCTTCACACAAAGGTGAACCAAAGATAGCTTTCAAACGATTCCAAAACATATTGGAGCTGTACAGACTGCTTGGTATCACACACCTCACACTTATGGCGGACGAAGCGGTTTCTATGGTTTTCAGTACAAGACTAAGGAATTCCAGATGTAGGATGAGAGCAAAAGAATCGTTCATCAATTCGTAAAAATTACTCAAGGCTCATAAGGCCGAAAGCAGAAAGAGTTTAAGATATTGGCACGAAATGCTTCAAACCGCTAACTGTATGTTTAATTGGAATTAAGCTCAACATTGAATAAATCCGTTTTAACCGTCTACTCAAAATTGCATGGCTACTATAGTAACATAGATATATCTGTGCTCCATAAACCTTGGAAGGCTAAGCGTTTTGTCAAAAATATCCGAAAATTATTACCCATCAACATTCTAACGCTCTTGAACCATAATAAACAAACAAATAAAGTCAGTTTGTAGTCACAAGCAAAGTTGTTTTACGAGAAATCTAAAATAAGCCGCAAATTGCCAACAAAAATAGGGTTCATTATGAATAGGACCAAGTGTAGGCTATGCCTCTGTTCCGTGGATAACCAATCGGGACTTTTTTGCTCAGTAAAAGACGAAACGTTCTGCGCCATGCTGAAAACGGTGTTTTCCTTCCCTGTAAGTACTCGTGCTGCTAATTTTGCCAATCATGAACATCATTTTTGTGCCTGCAGGTATCGTCGGTTCTTACAGTCACGAACAAAACTTACGACATGCCCGCTTTGGTGTGCCTCCTGTGTGCGACAACCGTTCGTAACTTCTTTGATTTCAGTCAAAAGGTTGCAGCTGTTCAGAAGAAACTGGAAAAGGAATGCTTGAGTAACGACCGTGAATTGTCCTTTGCTGAGCTTCTTCAACTCATTAAGACAGAACCAGTGTTGGGGGAAGATTTTAGTGAAGGGGAAAGTAATGAATCGCTCATTAAGACGGAACCAGTGTTGGGGGAAGATGTTAGTGAAGGGGACAGTGATGAATCGTTTGACATGTCTGTAGACATCGAAGCCATTTCGGTGCCAGAAAATCAAACGCAAAATAACAATCTAAGGAATTTTCGCAGTGTTCCATCTGTTCAGCATCATAATTTAACGAGTGATCGCACAGATAATCCTAAAAATTGCGTAGACACAGAAAAGGTCATCAATAGCATTGTTGCTGTAGAAAGGCGTGTGAACAATGTTGTATCGCGACTGGATATACTGATTCGAAAGAGTTTTATCCCGGCATCAACAAGCAATAGTCATGATACTTTTGAGTTTAACATTATTAATAGCGAGGAGGAATGTGCAGCATTCGATGCTAATCTAGCTGAGGCAAAATACATGGACAAGATAATAAATTGGATTGACAGGATGGTAGGATCCAATGACGGTAGGGTACGTATGTTTTTATCAGTTGATTACTTTTTTACTAGGGCTTTTTTTGCGAAATGTAGTTGGACAGGAGCTTCACATATAGGTGAACGGAAAATAGCGTTCAATCGACTCCATAACATATTGAAACTCTTCCGATTTATTGGCACTACAAACGTCACAGTTATGACCGATGAAGATGTTTATAAATTTTTCGCTACGAAGCTAAAGAATGCCAGAAGTAGGATGAAGGCAAGAGGACTTATTCGTTCCAGCATGCATAGAAGTCACACAAGGCAAAGAAAGCGGGCAGCAGAACTGGTGTCTGATGGAGTTTAAGATGTTTTTATGAAATGCTTTAAAATGCTAACCGTATGGTAAATTACCAGGCTGACAAAATCGTCATGCTTTCTTAATCTTGTAGACTCCTGAAACAACTGACACAACCTTGTATACCTTGTACACACCTTGTGAAACGCGGTCTGTCACGAATGTCAAAAATAAATCTTCACTTCGGTTAGGTCCGCCGACCAGGTCACACTTATGTCCCTCGGTCTTCTGTTTTAATAATGTATATGTGCTAGAGTAGTTTGGAATTTAAAGTAAGTGCGCGAGATGCCAGCACTTTACAATCTGTTTAATTGATGATTGTTAACAAAAAAAAAAACGAGAAAGCGTGACGATTTTGTTAGCCGGGTAGTATTAGGCTCAACAATCAATAAACCGATTATAACCGTCTCCGTCTGTACTGTCATTGTGTGGAATATCATATCTTTGTCGTGTTTTACTTGACTTTAAAGTGATTTATGCTTCTAATTATTTTTACAGGCATAGTTAATTCATATTGTTTCAGTATTTTGTTCTAAACTACAGAAAACCATTTGAACCGAAAGTGCATGACATAAACGCTCACTGCCAGGTGGCCTGCCTTATCACACTACCGAGGGGGTCCATTATGTCAGACTAGGTGTCATAGTCAACTCTGACAGTCCGTCGCCTTTGGCCATGTCGCCATTGGCGACCAGTGTGATAACCGCATAAAGGGAACGGTAAACGAAGCGTAATCGTGGATCTACCGTGTATCGTCAATATTCTGACCAAGCGGTTTCTGTGCTTTGTTTATGTTTTGCATCATTAGTGGTCGGTGATCCGCAAGCAAAATTTGGCAAAAAATTGCAGCATTTGTTTGAAGCTACAGCTATTATTTTGTTGTTTATTGTTTAAACTACACAAACTACGTGAAATAACCAAAGAATTTAGTAAAATATTAGATTAAAGCGCGATCGAATGAACTATCGTTTCGTTTGTTTACGTTTTGACAAGATTACGCATGCGATTATAGGATCTGAAAGCCAAAATTCTTTTTGACAGATGTGAAGGGGAAATTTTGAGATTTGGAGGGGAAATTCAAGAATACGCTTGCGTTTACGCTTCATTTACCGTCCCCTTAAGGGTAAGCGTTTTGTCAAAAATATCCGAACTATACTACCCACCAGCATTCTACCGTTCTTGAACAAATCATAAACAAACAAAATCAGTTTGTAGTCACAAGCAAAGTTGTTCAGCGAGAAACCTAAAATAAACCGCAAATTGCCAACAAAAATAAGATTCATTATGAGTGGGACGAAGTGTAGGCTATGCCTCTGTTCCGTGGATAAGCAAACGGGTCTTTTTTGCTCAGTAAAAGACGAAACCTTCTGCGCCATGCTGAAGACGGTGTTTTCCTTTCCTGTAAGTACTCGTACTGTTAATTTTGCCGCTGAAATCATGTAACTTTCGGTGTATGTTCCTCCAGGTATCATCGGTTCATACGGTCGCGAACAAAACCTACGACATGCCCGCTTTGGTGTGTCTCCTGTGTGCAACGAGCATTCGTAACTTCTTTGATTTCAGTCAAAAGGTTGCAGCTGTTCAGAAGAAACTGGAAAAGGAATGCTTGAGCAAAGATGATAGTATGTCGATCGCGGAGCTTCTTCAACTCATTAAGACGGAACCAGTGATGGGGGACGATATTAGTGAACGGAACAGTAATGAATCGCTCGACATGTCTGTGGACATCGAAGAAATTTCGGTGCCAGAAAATCAAACGCAATATAACGATACCATTAATTTACGTAGTGTTAGATCTGTTCAGCATCATAAGTTATCGAGTGATCGTACAGAAAACCCCATTAATTGCATTGACACGGAAAATGTCATCGATAGCATTGTTGCTGTAGAAAGGCGTGTGAACAATGTTGTATCGCGACTGGATATACTGCTTCGAAATAGTTTAAAACAAGCACCAACATGCAACAGTCATGATACTTTTGAGTTTAACCTTGTTAGTAACGAGGATGAATGTGCAGCATTCGATGCTAATCTATCTGAGGCAGAATACATGGACAAGATAATAAATTGGATTGACAGGAAGGTAGGATCCAATGACGGCAGGCTACGTATGTTTTTATCAGCTGATTTCTTTTTTACTAGGGCCTTTTTTACGAAATGTAGTTGGACAGGAGCTTCACAAATAGGTGAACGAAAAATAGCCTTCAAACGATTCCATAACATATTAAAGCTATTCCGATATATTGGCTCTACAAATGGCACAGTTATGACCGATGAAGATGTTCATAAATTTTTCAGGACAAAACTATGCAATGCCAAAAGTTTGATGAAGGCAAAAGGACTTCGTCGTGCTGTCATGCGTACACGAGACTTCAGGAAAAAAAAGCAGACAGCAGAACTATTTTCTGATGGAGTTTAAGATGTTTTTATGAAATGCTTCAAACTACTCGATATATGTTAGATATTAAACTCAACAACGAGCAAATCTGTTTAAACCGCCTATTCAAAATTGGAGAACTAATTTCATGGCTACTATCTGTGCTCCATAAACCTTGTAGTGGTAAGCGTTTTGTCAAAAATATCCGAACTATACTACCCACCAGCATTCTACCGTTCTTGAACAAATCATAAACAAACAAAATCAGTTTGTAGTCACAAGCAAAGTTGTTCAGCGAGAAACCTAAAATAAGCCGCAAATTGCCAACAAAAATAAGATTCATTATGAGTGGGACGAAGTGTAGGCTATGCCTCTGTTCCGTGGATAAGCAAACGGGTCTTTTTTGCTCAGTAAAAGACGAAACGTTCTGCGCCATGCTGAAGACGGTTTTTCCTTTCCTGTAAGTACTCGTACTGTTAATTTTGCCGCTGAAATCATGTAACTTTCGGTGTATGTTCCTCCAGGTATCATCGGTTCATACGGTCGCGAACAAAACCTACGACATGCCCGCTTTGGTGTGTCTCCTGTGTGCAACGAGCATTCGTAACTTCTTTGATTTCAGTCAAAAGGTTGCAGCTGTTCAGAAGAAACTCGAAAAGGAATGCTTGAGCAAAGATGATAGTATGTCGATCGCGGAGCTTCTTCAACTCATTAAGACGGAGCCAGTGTTGGGGGAAGATGTTAGTGAACGGAACAGTAATGAATCGCTCGACATGTCTGTGGACATCGAAGCCATTTCGGTTCCAGAAAATCAAACGCAATATAATGATCCCAATAATTTATGTAGTGTTCGATCTGTTCAAAACCATAATTTATCGAGTGATCGTACAGACAACCCCAGTAATTGCGTTGATAAATACGAGGTGGTGAAAAGCATTGTTGATGTAGAAAGGCGTGTGAACTATGCTGTAACACGACTGGAACAAGTTCTTCAAAAAAGCTTAGAACCCAGGCGTAGAATTGAACAGTACGAATCGTTCGATTTTAAAATGATTTCCAATAAGGAAGAGTGCATAGCATTTAATGATCAATTATCCGAGAAGGTATACATGGACAAAATTCTAAATATGGTTCAAGACAAAGTCAAATCAACTGATGGCAGAAAGCGAATGTATATTGCTTTCGATTTATTTTTTTCAAGGGCATTCGTAGCTGAGTGCAATTGGACGGGAAGAAATTCTCTAAACAAAAATTTACCAGGCAAGATTGCATTCGCTAGATTTGAACATTTTGTGAGGCTTTTCCAACTAATTGGTACCACAAACCGAACATTTATGACCGAGGATGAAGTGACCAAATTTTTTAAGTTAAAACTATATAATGCAACACAAAGGACGAAATTAAAAGGGCTTCGTAATCCGTACTATTGCAAACCTCATAAGAAAAATAAGGCAAATAAAGCGGATAATTCGTCAGATTGAATGTACTCAAGCTCTGTTTTTTTTTCTATTATTTATTTGATCTGAATTTTTGGCTGGGCATATGTTTGCTAAGCTGGGCTGAATTGATGTTTTTCCGTGATTAATAGGAAGAATCCATGCTTTAAAGGGCCATCTTTGGTCTAGAACTTTGAAGACTTGAAAAGAGTGGTGGTATGATTTAAAAGATCTATTTTTCAGGGAGAATTGGAATAGTTTTTTCTACAGATTTTGTTCTGAATTGGATTCCTTCAGACATAAACCTCAAATACTTCGTAACTGTATTTTGAAACCCGCGGGTCTAGCAGCTACGGTATGTACAACCTTGGTTGAATCAGAGTTTTGTCAAAAATGTGTGAAAAACTACACCTTGTTTCCTCTGGATTTTGGCTAAATGAGTGTAAATAAAAGCGACCGCTCTTTTTTTGTAAACATAATTGTGCTGCCTGCATTCTACTTCAAATCGATTAAAATTCGGATATTTTATAATGTGGGACACGAAGTGTCGCTTGTGCCTATGTTTGGTGGATAAACAAACGGGATTTTCCTATTCGCTAAGAGATGACGGTTTCCGCACCATGATACAAACGGTGTTTCCTTTTCCGGTGAGTTTGAATCACGCTTTAAAAGCCCTTACGAACAGATGATTTCATGATTTACGTTGAACATGCATTTAGGTTTTGGAATCTCATACGCTCGACAACAAAGCCTACGATTTACCGCTCTTGGCATGCCACATATGTGCTACCACTGTTCACAAATTCTACAGATTCAGTAGATTGGTAGAAACTAACCAAAAGACGTTGCAGACAGAACTTTCGGGCAAGGATGCTCGTCCGTCCTTCGAAGAGCTTGTACAGTACATCAAAGCAGATCCAGGAGCCGATAGCGAAGCATCGGTTGATAATAATGCAGAAACCCCAATGGTTTATTCGGATGATGAAGGTAGTGCATGTGAAAACGTACTGAACCAACCTGCAACGGAAACGTTCGAAACACTTTCTGTCGCTCCGTTAACTGCGCATAACCATATAAGGGATCATTCCTATATACGGAAACCCCCGTCAGACGAACCGCCTGCTTGTGTTGATAAAGAAGAGGTTGTTAAAAGCATCGCTAAACTGGAGAAACGTGTAGGCTTAGTAACGGCAAAAATCAACATGCTGCTCGGAACCATGCACAGAAACAAAAGGAAGAAAAACCAATCCAACAATGTTACCTTCGAGTTCAGTCCTATCACACAAGAGGAGGAACTAATAACTTTAAACAATCGATTGGCTGAGAATGATTTCTTGGAACAATTTCTGGATTGGTTGGATGCTAACATCCGTGCCATTGATAGCGAAAATCGTATGCACCAAACAATAGATTTAATATTTTCTAAGCCTTTTATGCCCAAATGTAGTTGGACTGGCGCAGGGCAGGATGGCCGGAAAGTGGCCCTTGGAAGTTACGAAAATGTAATGAAAGTTTTTAGACTGATCGGGTGCACACAGATTCATCGGATTGATGATCATTACGTTAGGCGATTTTTAACGAGAAAATTAAAAAATGCCAAACTAAGAGTTAATTTAAAAAGTGCACTAACGTCGTGTCATCCAAGATTCCGACCAGAGTATGATACATAGGTTGTTTACGCTGCTTGTTCAGCAGGCTTCAATGAAAATGGTAATTTTAGAAAGCTTTCTTATTAAACTGAAGTTTGGTAAGTTAATATGATATGTTTACATTTTGACCATAAGACATTCAAAGGTTATGTGACAAATGAAAGTTGAGTACAATGTAAATTTAACCTCGAGAAGAATTTCGAAATATAATGCCTTTTAATAAATGGCAAAAAGAATCATGCATTTACATAGGTTACATCGAAAGGTATCAATCTTTTTTTTAATTTATTTCAAGCACAGCTGATGGTCTGCAAAAATAGTTTCGGTTACTTCATGTAAAGTAAAATATATGTATGTGAATTAAGTCTACTTTAAGCGTAAATTAGAAGTGGTACGAACATAAGATGTAATACAGATGAAATGGGCCATATATTTTACTCCGTATACTCCGTAAAGAATTATTCTTGTGTTAACCATTTCTGAACTCACTATACTTCTAATACTATAATTAGAGTAGAAAAAAATTTAACCATAAAATGCTGATGTGTTTAACGTATGCGGATTAGCCCATCTCTGAAGCTTTATGGAGTCGGCGACGTCGTCCCATGAGCCGTTCGTCATTCTTTTCCTTCCACTCGGTCGGATGTTTGCGCTTTATGTGTACGTACATATTGGCATTCGAGTTAAACCCATGTCCACAAACGTCGCATTTGTATAGCGTAATGCCCGTGTGGGCGGCCATGTGTTCATTCAAATTTACTCTCCGTTTAAACTGCCTGTTGCATATGTTGCAGCAATATGTACACTCCACGTGGACCCGAGCCTTGTGTCCACGCAAACTCCGACTGGTAGAAAAAACATTAGAACATTTATCGCACGCAAAAGAGTGGCCGGCTTCCTTGTGAATAGCCTTCACGTGCGATCGCAGTGATGCTAATTTGTTAAATTTTTTGCTACAGAATTCACACTCCAAAATTTTAACTGGCTTTGCAATATGGAATGCTTCCATATGGTTTTTCAGATGAATCTTTTTAATTAGCTTTCCACACATTTCGCAAATTGTTTTTGTTTCTTTGTTATGCATTTCACGTACATGCTCGCGCATCGCAGCTCTGTTGGTGAAAGAAATACCACAGAATGAACAATCCACGTGACTTTTCATATGTTTCGCTAGAAAACTTTTGAATTTGAATGTTTCGTTGCATCGGGGGCAATTAAATATTTCTGTTGCATTTTGTTTTCTAGCATCGTCATGAGATTTACTTGAGTGTGAACTCTCTTCGGCATCCAAATCATCGTCGGTGATTGCCATAGGATCTTTACTATCCGTGTCAGATTCATCAGAAATTATGATAACCGGGCTGCTGGGATCCGCCGTTGTTCGTGGTGGTTCAACGTTAGTTGGACATATGCTTTCTCCCGCAAGTTGCTCTTCGTATTCCGTTTCGAGACTGTTGATTGATTCTTGATTTTTTTTCACTTTCGTAGCGTAGTCATAAAATTCCATGACGCAGTCTACACAACTGCTGCATACTTTTCTTCTATCTTCCTCCAATTTGGACAGAATCTGAAAACGCGGAAAATAGGTAATTGCGAATGGTTGAAGTGTTGTTTCACCTGCAGGTACGTACCTTAAACGTAAACACAAAATCGATTGCTTCTCGGAACTTTTCGTATGATACTTCTTCGATTCCATTTTCGCTGTTCAGTTGTAGACAAAATATACAACTATCTATAAGTATTGATTTCATGGTTGTAGCATGCGGCTACCAATGATTTTGCTAATTGATTCCTAAAATTTACACTTTTTTCAACAGCAGTTACAATGAAAGCAACTTGTTTATAAACAAAGCTGATCCGACGCTATACTCAGAAGGTACAGTCAGCAAAACCATGTTGACATTTCGTTTGTCAGAAGGAAGGTGGACTCAACCTGCATGTTTGAATGTGGGATAGGAAACGTTGGAAGAAACCAAAGATCAAAATTGAAGCCAAAGATAACTTTGCCAATAGGGAACAAAGGATACACGAAGATTAGTAAAAATCCCGTTCCATAGTTGAAATATATCTGCATACTGAATGTATTACAAACGAAAAGTGATACGTTGGTATATATTTGCATAGATAAACGAATTTACTTATTATACACTGAAATGCTAAAACTAGTTGGATGCTACACTGAATCAGCTCAAAAATGATTAATGTTCGAACTATTGGGTAAAAATGGGTGAGAGCGTAGAATGAATGTTTAAATTCCTAGTGTTTCTTGGCCGGTTTCTAAGTCAAAGAAGTTTTCAACTTCCTGTGCCCTAGGTGGATGATTCACTATTTAGCTGTTTACGTCTACTCATGAATCGCTCTGCTTTCTTTTCTTTCCATTCGACGGGATGTTTGTGCTTTCTATGTGCGTACATATTGGC
>KE525278.1:261773-275418 GCA_000441895.2 Anopheles sinensis | reverse complement strand
ACCCTTTCATCATGATTGAGTAACCACGAAAGACGTCTCTTTGGAGCGTTTTTCCTAGCTTTACCCTCGAAAATTCGTCAAACTATAAGACCCTGAGACTTAGTATGAGATTTGCCCCAGAGTTTATCAACTCCCGAATTGATTTCCCTTTCAAAACATGAAAAAGACAGTTCTCTCATGGTTGCAGTTGTTTGCTCAGTTTCACCGGCCATTACAAGGTAAATGATGAAATTAAGTTGTTGCCGCGATGCCTTTACACCCTTAATAACTCAAAATAATGGCTGCTTTGATATTTTGACTAATATGACCTCACCAAACCGGTGTTTTCCCTCAAGAATGTCAGGTGTACGGATACTTTTTTGTCATCAATTTTGAGCTTTTCTTGGGTTTTTTTAAAACAAAGTGACCTGAATGTAACTTTCTGGAAATGTTAAGTACTCATTGGATAGAATAGACGTTCATCTATAATATGTCGTTTAAATTTTGTCCCAGGTCACGTATTGGCAGAGATAATCAGGCTTAAACTCAAAGTTGGTGACTGTACGGATACTTTTTTGATAGACTGTATATATTTGCATAGATAAACGAATTTACTTATTCTACACTGAAATGCTAAAACTAGTTGGATGCTACACTGAATCAGCTCAAAAATGATTAATGTTCGAACTATTGGGTAAAAATGGGTGAGAGCGTAGAATGAATGTTTAAATTCCTAGTGTTTCTTGGCCGGTTTCTAAGTCAAAGAAGTTTTCAACTTCCTGTGCCCTAGGTGGATGATTCACTATTTAGCTGTTTACGTCTACTCATGAATCGCTCTGCTTTCTTTTCTTTCCATTCGACGGGATGTTTGTGCTTTCTATGTGCGTACATATTGGCATTCGAGTTAAACCCATGTCCACAAACATCGCATTCGTATAGCGTAATGCCTGTGTGGGCGGCCATGTGTTCTTTGTAATTCTTGCCGTGTTTAAATTGCTTCTGGCAGATGCTGCAGCAGTATCTAGATTCCACGTGGCATCGAATTTTGTGTGCACGCAAACTCCGACTGGTAGAAAAAACCTTAGGACATATATCGCACGCAAAGGAGTGTCCGGCTTCTTTGTGAATCGCCTTCACGTGGGATCGCAGTGATGCTGATTGGTGAAATGTTTTGTTACAGAATTCACACTCCAAAATTTCAACTGGCTTTGCAATGTGGTATGCTTCCATATGTTGTTTTAAGTTTTTCGTACCCCCAACCTGTTTTCCACAAATTTCGCAAATGGCAATTCTATCTGTTTTATGCATTTCACGCACATGCTTCCGCATAGCAGCTCTGTTGGTGAAAGAAATACCGCAAATTGCACAATCCACGTGACTTTTCATATGTTTCGCTAAAAAACTTTTGAATTTGAATGATTCGTTGCATCGGGGACAGTTAAATGTTTCTGTTGCATTTTGTTTTCTAGCATTGGTATGAGATTTACTTGACTGTGAACTCTCTTCAACGTCCAAATCATCGTCGGTAATAGCCACAGGATCCTTCCTTTCAGAGTCAGATTCATCAGAAATTATGTCAGTTGCTATAACTGAGCTACTGGGATCCGCCGTTGTTCGTGGTGGTTCAACTTTAGTTGGACATATGCTTTCTCCCGCAAGTTGCTCTTTGTATTCCGTTTCGAGACTGTTGATTGATTCTTGATTTTTTTTGACTTGCGTAGCGTAGTCATAAAATTCCATGATACAGTCTACACAACTGCGGCATACTTTTCTTCTATCTTCCTCCAATGTGGACAGAATCTGAAATCACGGAAAGTAGTTAATTGAGAAAGATGAAAGCGTTGTTTCACCTGCAGGAACTAACCTTAAACGTAAACACAAAATCGATTGCTCTTCTGAACGTTTCGTATGATACTTCTTCGATTCCATTTTCGCTGTTCAGTTGCAGACAAAATATACAGCTATCTATAAGTATTGATTTCATGGTTGTAGCGAGTTGTTAGCAAGGATATTGCTGATTGATTTCTACAATTTGCACAGTTTTCTACAGATTACAAGCTACACTGAAAGCAGTTTGTTTATAAATAAAGCTGGTGTGTCGCTTGTTCACGACGAGTTGCCTTTTTAAGGTACAGTCAGAAAAGCAAGTTGACATTTTGTTGTCAGAGAGGACTGCATGTTTGAATGTGGGATAGGAAACGTTGGAAGAACCCGCGATGTTACGACTGGCACATTTTCTAAATAGTTAGGGCGTCTCCTATCAAGAGACAGTGAGTAACGAATTCCTATTATCAAATCGTTGATAATTTTGGTAAAATCCCAAATGAAGCCCCCCAGGCCAAAATCACTGTCGTGGCTACACCATTTGTAAGCGGATGTACCTAAAAGTATGCAATAGGTGATATAAATGAATTTACCGGTACCGGTATCGTCTAAATACCGCCGTTGGAATTTGATGCTGTTAAATAAAAGATTTTGGTTATACTTCACAGAATGGACAACATGATGAGTTTATGAAAATTTGGCTACGCAATAAACCTAGGGGTGTGGTATGAGGGGGGCCCACGCCTTATTTCACAAATTTATAACAAACTCCTTTTTTCGGTAGACCTAGCGCAGTCCGCTCGCTGCGCTCGCTGCGGGCGCGCCGCCGTTTCATACTCATTTTTCAGTCAAACTCATCGGATTATACAGTCTATCTTGAATAGTAAAAACTTTTAAATCTCACCGTTTCTACTTCTAACGGTAATTCAACGGTTCAAAAATTCAAACTAAATTCATGTACCACCCGTTGCATAACTTCAAGGCGCAACTTTGGAAAAATATGGCGACGATGCAACGAGGAGGGGGCTTCATTTGGGATTTTACCATAATTTTCATTTCCAAACTGTGTTAAAAGAAGTCGTTAGTTAACAGGATTATTTTGTTTACTTTGACGTAACCAACATGTGCCGGTGTAAACACTCGAATCAGCTGATTTTCACTGTTTATGAACGGTTCGTATCCTTGATTGTGTTCGTGTGTTTTAATGCAATCCAAATGTTCCTTCCCAAAACCTACGTTGCCAATCGATATGACGTCTACGGTGGGACTGTCAAAGTGATTGGAAAAGTGGTTCATGTAGGTAGGAAAATAATTGGTGCCGTTAGAAAAAAACAATCAATTTGATAAAATTGTTTTTGCACTCAGTGGGAGTTGGCCATGTACTTGATTCTCGGTGCGGAAATGTCCCAGGAATGATGTTAGAAATCTTGTACGCAATAGTGTTTGGTGTATTGAGCTACTTAGCGTTGGCATGGTGAGTCGGAAGAGAAACACAGTTGCCGTGTGTTATGAAAGCTTATTACCATTAAATTTGCTTTTGCTTCTCCATATCTCAATGCGTCGGTAGGTTGGTTCCCAAAGTAATCGGGTATGTGCTAAAACATCTGTACAACATCGAGATCAATGTCGGCCGGATCAGTCTGCCGTGTGCTTTGCGTGATGTCACGGTGTGCAAAAGTGGCTTCTCGGTGCAGATCGACGAGATCAGCTTGCAGAGCAGTTTCGTCAACTCGGATGTATCGAAGCTGCTCTCCATCAACGTGCGCGATGTTCGGATCAACAAGGACATCAACAAAAGCACGCCAACCGGCGGTAGCGGTGGTAGCGCAGGGGGCAGTCCCGGTGCTACCAACCGTGACACCAGTACCGACTGGTCCGCCCATCCTCGTTCTCCACCAACAACTGGGCGAAACGGGCGGCGGAGGATTCTGGACTTTCGGGAAAAGAGGATACCGCCGCGAATTCTGAAGATAGCCCAGTTTATGGCCGTGCACATCAGTAACGTTTCGGTAGCATTACTGAACAGTGCCCAGGAGCCGGGTTGGTTACTGCACGCCACCGCTAAAGAGCTTCACCTCGATGGGAGTCTCGTGCACAGCACGAAATCGCTGCTCGTATCGGCTTCGCTTTGCGAGGCGCAAGCAAAAATACTTCGCCATTGCCTCTCGACACCGAAGCGACTGGAGCGTTCGCGTAAGATATCCGATCTGCCGCAGCCCTGCTTGGGCACGCTCAGCTTCGGTATTGCGCTCGATGCGGTACTCATCGTCGATGCACCGATGTCACTGGAAAAGCTCACGCTCGCCATGACCAATACGAAGGTGGTTCTGCACGGTGGTCTGTACGAGTTTATAAAGGACGCGCAGGCACAAAAACGTCGACAGCAAATGTTTCTGCGGCAGCAGGATGGGCCAACCGAGGGTTCGGAAGCCAACGCCCAACCAGCGCCACCGGACACCGCGGAGCCGCTTACGTTCAGCGAAATGTACCTCCGGTTGGCACCGATAGTGCCGAAAAATTTTTCCCTCAAGGTGGAAAACACTACGATCGGTGCGGTGCGGGAAAATTCGTCGAACGACTTCGCCGCCACGCTCGCTACGTTCGCCGTGTCGAGCAAGTTCAGCAACCGACCGTCGTGCGTCACCGAGCTGCCACTCGTGTACGTCGGAATGCAGCTGCAACAGCTCGAGATCGATACGCGCCACGAGAAGCTGCTCTACCTGGCCCAGTTCAGTGTCGACTCGAAGCTCGAGGGAACGCTGGTGAACGTGTATTCGAAGCTGTCCTCATTCGTGCTCATCTACAACCATCGGGAGATATACGGGTGGATAAGTAAAAACTTTTTCCCCACCGACCTGGGGTCCGCCAGTCAGCTGAATCCGAAGAGCTTGAAACTTTCTGGCCTGGCGGATAAGTGCCGCCGTGCGAGGTCGGGTCCTAGCGGAACGGGCATGCTGGAGGCGTTTCTCAAGCGGGTCGTCGTCAAGGGCTGCGCGGAACTGTGGGATGTGACGGCGGTGTTCAAGTTTGGTCCGTCGCAAGTATCGTCGATCTGCTGTAACCACGCCAAGTTGCTGCTGGAACAGTTTGCCGAGCGGCGCAGTAAGGTGTACGACAACCGGTGGGTGAACCTGTTGCTCGATCGTCGCCACTGGAGCGCCGAACTGCTGATCGAATCGGTCTGGTGGTCGCTCAGTGCGAACCTCTCCCACAAGGACAATGCGCAGAGTCTTAAGAAGAGCCACATACGCGGCAGCCCGTTCTACATTGCGATGAGTCTGAGCAAACTGAGCAGCTACGGGGACACGACGAAGCTTGACTTTTCCGTCCACACGCTTCGGGTGGAGTACAGCCCGACGCTGGCGGATTGTTTGGTGAACGCGAAGCGTTGCCTCGAGCAGTACCGTGACGTTCGGCCGTCGCTCGTTACCACGGCGAAAGGAACGTCCCGAGGTGGCCAGCAGCGTGGCGGTCTGCTGCCACTGGTTGGCGATCTGATGGTGAATGCACGCATTACCGACATTTCAGCGTTCTTCTTCAACGCGTACGAAACGTGCGTACTGGCCAATTTGAACGAGCTGACGGTCGGCCGGTCGGCGGTGAAGAATTTTGTGCGCTTCGACAGCTTCCAGATGGAGATACTCGACTTCCGGCATATCACCGGCTGCGACTACGGTTCGGCCGAGCTACAGAACGTGTTCGTCAACGTGAAGGGCATCCGCGTGGAGTACGCGGACGTCGGGGGCATTTCGAAGCTGGACGTTTGGCTGCTTGAGGATGCGGTCGTGATGTGGAACGCAAATCTACATATGCATCTCGTAACGCTGCTGCAAGAAATGAAGGCGTTGCGTGGCGACCTGAAAGCGAAGCCAGCTTCCTCCGACCTGCCCGTACCGGAGAAGGAGATGGAAGAGAAGGTGGAAGAGGATGGCAACACGGTAAACGCAGGACGAAACGATCGCGCGTCCTTCTTCCGCTCGATGGTGCTAGATTTGCACGCTGAGGGTAGCGTCGAGTTTGGGATAAAAATCAGCGAACGACACTCGATGCAAGTGTTTGGGGAGAATGCGTACGTTTGCCGGAAGGGCCGGTGGCTTCTGGCGATCGAGAACATTGTAATCAAAATCGACGATCAGCACATTTTCACGTTCAAGGACGTGGATGTTCAGTCGCTCGAGCGGGTCGAGCTACTGTGCGAGGAACGACAGAACTATGAACACTTCCAACTGCCCTCGAACCGTGTATGGGCCACGACGATCGGAGGCGTCAAGGTATGTGGGGGCGAGCTTGCTTTCGTCTCAAGATAACATCAAATCAACTAAAATTTAACATGGGTTTTAGGTTATCTTCCCCTACGAGCATGACTTTTATGGCGCGATAGTGAACGAGTTCGTATCGATCTACAAGTGGCTCAAGGTGGTGCACAACTACAAAAAGAAACCCTTCACAATCAATTCACCCTTGCCGAGCGATATGATTATACAGGTATGTGTGCTAACGTATGCATTAAAAAAATAGACAAATTTTAACGATTTTTCCTGCAAAAACCGAAAACGGTAGCAACTTCCAGTTGAATGTAACATAAAGAGTAGCATTTCGTTTAAATTCAGAACATGTTTCAGAACTTTATCATTAAAATTGAATCCGCGGTGGCCAAAACAGCAAACCATCTTCGTTTGATAGCGTGTAAAAACTTTCAGCATTATAGCGGAACGAACTTGTTTGATTTTGTTAGACATTTCTTGTCCACCGAATTCAGCTGATATAAATTTTTAACTATTTTGTCACTTATGGAGAAAGGTTGAAAAATCATTTGGAAGCCTTGGTCCGGCCACTGACTGTGCTGTGAGACCTCAAATGACAACAGAGGCCGTTACGACAGGTAAACGAAAAATGGCCTAATCATTCCGTTTTTTGGATCAAAATATCGCTTCAACCGGCCAAATAGTTAAGAAAAACTTAGAAAAGATGGAGATTGTCATACAGATGACGCGATCGAGGCCAGTCACTTAAACAAACCGGCTCGAAGCTCCTGTAAGACATGTGCTCGGAAAATCACAAAATTCGGTCAAATATCATAATCGATTCCAGCACAAATAACCCTATCTACGTCCCTCAACCACTTCCAACTGATAAAACCTTGATAAATCTTTAACGTATGATCTATTCCAACAATTTAAAAGCCAATCGGAGCAGCAAGTGGTCATGTAGGCCACACAATTACTGAAAAACATCCTTACACGATTGGTTTTGTCGGCTATGGCTAAAGTTTCGACCAAGTACCGTATGGCCGCCTTACTGGCCGTCAACATATTTTTTTAAGTACTTAAGTGATGTAACTTTACAATAAAATTTACTTCATTCCATTAGCTTGGTTACCTTTTTCTTATCGTCGATGAAAATTTGTCTATTTTTTTTAATGCATACGTTAATATGTGATGCGTTCTTAACACCTTTCGAATATCATGCGTGCGTTATCGTTCTTGTTTGATTGATTGGTCCTAATGTTGATAAAACCGGGGGTGAAATTTAAAACCAAATCACTATAAAGGTAAAAGATTTAAAACAACGAGAGGGAATATGCAACCCTAGAGGGAAACAACATGTCTTGCATTCCATTCATGAAATATACCCCAAATGTCCAAGTTTTTTCTACGGATTTTAACATAAAAAACAAAAAATCTTAAATCAAGATTTTCAGACCACTTTATTGTAAGTTGTAAAATAAAAAACAAAAAATTTTAAATCAAGATTTTCAGACCACTTTAGTGTAAATTGTTGGGCAGAACGCACTCGTTTAATGATTATTCATATATTGCTTTTTATTTTGTTGTCCTATTTTTAAAATTTCATTGATTGTAAGATAGAGTTGAACCACAATTAAAAATTCAAATCATCTTGAAGATCCTCTTTTAAACGGTATAGTAAAACTGTGGAATACATATAGAATCTTTGAAACACGTTCACAAACATACCCCATAAATTCCTGTATTTTTAAGTTGTTTAATTTAGTTAAAAACATTCCATGTTTTTTAACCTCAATGTGGATATCGTCCCACTTGTCGCTACATTCTGATGAAATAATTATCAATTATGACTATCCTACACCATCGATACCAAATTTGTGGCTAACTTCTAAAGCGGAAATATTCAATAACTCGAACGCATAAGTTCGTATTATCAACAAAGATAAAAATTAGTAAATAAAATTTAAAAGTGTTTCATACTCATTTTAATTTGCTGTCGAGTATACTCTATGTAATTCCTACCTATCTACACTAAGTAGTAAATCATGGTTTTTGAATCATGTAAAATATATATTATTCACGTCCATTTGCAAACTTAAAAGATAAAACGTCACTAGCAAAGATCTTATAATTCCTTTCTCGTGATGCAATCAACACAAAAAGTTTATTTTTACTTCTTTTTTAAAACGTTGCAGATCAAAGAATTCCTACTGGAAATGAGTGATGACCCGTTCGAGGTAAAGTTGCGCGATAACTACGTGCTCCTGCTGGATGAGTATCACGAAAGCGTCAAGCGGAAGGAGCTGTTCGATCAGAAGATAGCCCAACTCTGCTCGGAACGTCTGATGCTACCACCGGGCACGCTGGAGGAGCTGAACGCGAACCTCATCAAGAAGAACTCGGAAATCTACATCCAACGTTCGAAGCGCATTTCCGAAGCCGGTCCACCGCGCACCCGGTTGATCGCGTGGATCATGACCGATCTGGAGATCATGGCAATGGCCGATCCCTCGCTACACGGGGCGGACAATGCGATCCGTATGATACGGCTGCTCGACCCGGAAAGCCCATGGCCGGACGAGGGCATCGAGTTCGTGACACTTTGGTGCCGGGCGGTCAACATTGGCTGCACCGAGTGGAAGTTTATGCTGCGCGACTACCCGCAGCCGATGTTTCACGTGAAGGCGATGCATCTGTTTGGGACGCTGGCCGGGGCGGAGATGGCCCCACCGAGACGGGCGAAGCGGGACGTGGAGATCGAAATAGGCGAACCGTTCGGAACGCACACGGTGCAGCGAAGTATGACATCGATAAAGTTCTATCACGATTTCAACTGGGAGCTCGACTACCTAGCGTATGCGTTCGGTCCGTGCTGGGAACCGGTGATGGCCCAGTGCAATCTAATGATGGAGAAAATATCGGCACCATCGCGTGATCCCAGCCCACCGCTTCCGTTCTGGGACAAGATGCGCCTGCTGATGCACGGCCAGCTGTCGATCATTGCGAAACAGTTTACGATCCTGCTGCATGCCTCGCTCGATCCGTACAACACGACGGAGGAGATGGAGCTGACGTGGAACAACTGTGGCATAATGTACTCGAACGCGCGGCTTATGTTCAAAGGGGATCTGAACATTTACGTTCGGACGGCGTCCCGGTACGACGACTGTCGGTTGCTGCATTTGCCCAACCTGAAGCTCACCTTCAAGCTGAACTGGGTGTGCTTGGCGAACCCGAACGATCATCACGCGGTGGTTCCGTGCGCCCCGGACAAGCTGCCCGAGTACAGCAGTAACCAGGTGCACGATTCATTCCGGGCCTTCCGGTCGCAGCATCTCAACATCTGGGTTTCGTTCGAGATCAAACAGAATGCGTCCGATATGGACATTCCGAACCTGGTGCTGTACGGAAGCACGCTGCGGTGGTTCGAGAGCCTCAAGCTGATCCTTTCCGGCGTGACGCGGCCAACCCGACGCGGGCCGGTGTTTAATAATGTGCGACCGCGCAAGAAGCAGCTGAGTCGTCACTATCGCAAGGCAAACCTACAGATGAGCTTGCACCGGTTCCAGATCTTTTACTGGATGTCGCACGCTCTCAATCGGGGCTTCCAGTTGAGTGGGGGAAGGATTACGTTCAGCTCGGAGCATACGCTCACGCTGCTCCCGATCGACGACGGGTTGATCCATCGACCGCGGGCCGACTGGTCGGTGATGTACATGAACTGTGAGCTGAATGATGCCGAGATCTGGCTGCGGACCACACAGATTAGCAATGCTGAGCAACAGCAGCAACAACAACAGCAGCAACAGCAACAGCAGCGGACCGATACGAGCTCGGAGAGCCTTTCGAATGCGAGCGGAGACATTTATCGGTACTATTTCTTGAGCGTTGCGAGGGTTTCGTATGGCCGGGAGGCGTTACTCTCGACGAATGGTAACGAGCGGGAGAAGGATACCCCAACGCACAAGCTCGTCGTGTACGATCTCAAGGGTGCATGGACCAAGGACAATCGGGACGTAGCGTTTGCTCTGTTCGATTCGCTGGTAAAGAGTCAAAAGTTGAAGAATAACCTCGCGACGGAAGCGCTCAAGTGTTTCCGCAAGGAGGGAGGCGGTAGTTCTGCGGCTGGAAGCGGCACTGGCACTGGCACTGGTGGGTCGTCCGGGGCTGGCGACGTTGGGACACCGTTTAAGACTAGGAACACCGGGCAGGATATGCACCAGGGTGGTGGTGGTATCGCTGGAACAACGTCCGGCACGGGTCACCTGGGTGCAAAGGGGAAGGCACAACAGTCGAGCGATAGTCTGGCGATGCTGCAGCAGCTGATACAGGAGGCCGACCACAAGCCGCTGGTGTACAGCGACGATCAGTCGGCCCAGACACGCCAGCAGCAGCTGAAGGGCCTGCAGGCGTACCAGGAAGGTGATGTGCTGCACTACAACTGGGCGATCTCGTTGGTGAACTCGCAGGTCCTGCTGAAGGGCTGTGAAACGTCCGGCTATGTGATACTGAGTGCGGCCAAGGCGGAAATTCTGCAGCGCGTTCATCGGCCGGTTTGGCGGGATCATACGATCGTCTCGAAGACCACCTGGGTCGGATCGCTCGAGTGCATGCAGTACTATGCGACGGTCAGTGCGAACGATGGCGATTCGCACGAGATGGCAGAAATAATGTGGCTCACGGTGGACAACATCCAGGAGAAGGACCGTGGTGAGACGGTGATCAGCGAGCTGCCGGACCTGCCGCATCTGGTTGGGAGCGGGCAGAGCGTCGGTGGAGTCGTCTCGGAGACGGTCGGTGTGCTGGGCGAGAGTTGCTACAGCAGTGGCCAAAAGCCACCGATTCAGCTGCAGCGAATAGTGTCGCGGTGTAAGTGCGAATTTTTCTACGTCAGCTACGGAGACACGAGTATCGATCCGGGGACGATAAGTGAGGTTCCGCCACCGCCGGTGGAAGAATCGATGAGTCCTTGGGAGAACCAGGACGAACCGGTCGATGCGTTTACGCTGATGCACCACGATTTGGACGTGTGTACCAACTCGCTGCAGTACGCGATGATCTTGGACATTGTGAACAACCTGCTGCTGTACGTGGAACCCCAGCGGAAGGAAGCGCTCGAGCAGCTGGCCCGGATGCGCTTTCAGCTGCAGCTGTATAGCAGCGAGGACCAGAAGCGTCCGATACAGCACCTGCAGACCGAGATACGAGGCCTGATGTCGAGGATACGGTCGCTGGAAAAGGACGTATACTTTATCACGAAAGCACGGCTGGAGGAGGGTGACTCGGAGGAGCTACGGGTGGAGTACGACGAGGTGCACAACATCATCATGCACTACAAGGAGCTGCTGACGACGAAGAGCGACGAGCTGGACATGATGCTATCGTGCTACAACGAGTCACAGCTGTCCGCCTCGAACCGATTGGCAACGTTCCGGAAGGACAAACCGGTGACGATCGTGCGTGCGAACGAGATTTGCTTCAAGCACGCACAGTGGCGCCTTACCGAAGCGGACGGGCAGATCGGTATTGCCGATCTCATCCTGAGCAATTTTCTGTACACGAAAAACTCCAAAAGCGACGACTCGGTCGATCACCTGCTGGAGCTGGGCTACATCCGCATCAGTAATCTGATCCCGCGCGACAACTACACGGAGGTGCTGTGTCCGACGGAAATCCAACGTGACATGCCGGTCGAGCATAAGCGCGTGCTGCGCGTGTTCTGTCGTGAAAAACCCCCGGTTGGCGGTATCTCGGTGAAGGAGCACTTCGAAATAAACGTCGTACCGATCACGATCCAGATCTCGAAGAAGTTCTACAACACGATGCTTAAGTTCTGCTTCCCCGATCGTGATGAGGCGGATGCGGCCGACGAGTTGGATGGAGGTAGCGATGCGGCCAGCACGAGCGGTGCATCTACTGGGTCGTCCGTGCCGTCGAAGGGTGGTGGCGGGTTGCGCAAGACGAACTCTTCCGCACTGGCTGCGGGAGGTGCTTCGTCGTCCGGTTCCACGTCCGGTGGCGGGGGTAAAAAGTCTTCCAAGGATAGTAACTTCTACGTGCGCATTCAGGACGACGTGGAAAAGATGAAGGAGCGGGCGGAGAAGAATAAACTGTTCATCTACATTAAGATCCCGGAGGTGCCGGTGAAGGTGAGCTACAAGGGCAATAAGGAGAAAAACTTCGAAGACATCACCGACCTATCGCTGCTGATACCGACGTTGGAGTACCACAACGTGACCTGGACCTGGCTCGATCTGCTGCTTGCGATGAAGTCCGACAGTCGACGCGTGTTGCTGTCTCAGGTAGGGAAGGAACGAACGAACTGAATGCGATGCCGCTACCGAGATGGTTGGCTGAAATGTGCTTTCTATCTGTTTCCCAACGTCACAGGCAATTAAACAAAAGCTTAAACTAAAGAAAGCACTAGTCGACGAGCAACCGTCACCGCAGGAGGAGGATAAGGCAAAGATGCTGTTCGGCAATCGTCATGCGGTAAGTCAATCTTTCGGGATGTTGCGATAGGATAAAAAATTATTTGCACTTGTTGGCTTACAATGGGGGGAGACCAGGGTGATGTCTGGTGTCTGCTAGTATTTTAATCTACTTTGTGTGCTATTTTCCTTCACGCTGCCTTATGATATTGTCTGGTTCTCATCTTTTAGCGGGCTCGGAATAAGGTACTTTTCCATCACAAAACAGTTTTCTCGCAAATGGAATGTCCCCAGCAGTTTTGTTTTGTTACAACAGTGCTAGAAATTCCTATAAACGCATAGATTTTTGTTGTTGTGTTTTGTTCGTTTTAAATGATAACTGCCGAATGATTATAATATGTTATTGTAAGTGATTTATCAGATATGTAGCGGAATTTGGGGCAAGTGTGCCTCCTTAAGCGATTCGCTCTGTAACTTACTAAAATCGTTTTGCTAAATGCCAGCTTTATTTAAAGAACATTTTCACAAGTATTTTTGCACTTGTTGTTGAGTTTCAGAAATGTAAACGCAAAACAGCGATTCTATAAGTGTTTTAAGAATGGATGAAAATCATGTATTAGGTGCGCAAATAAAAAACGGCCGTTTTTTCATAAGTTTATTTTTACTCGTGGCATTTTTTATTTGTGGAAATAGGGTCAATCAAAGTATTGGCCATTATTATTTAACACTTTCTTCCACCTTTCGGGTAATTCGCGGATTCCTTTTCTGAAAAATGATTCGTTTTTCGACGCAATCCAGGTTTCCAACCAATTCTGGATCTCTTCATAGGAGAAGAATTGCTGGTTAGCCAATCCATGTGCCATGGATCGGAACAGATGGAAATCCGATGGTGCCAGATCCGGTGAATACGGCGGGTGCGGTAAAACATCCCATTTGATGGTATTGAGGTAGTTTTTTACAGGTTGCGCAACATGTGGCCGAGCATTGTCATGCAGCAGAATAACTTTGTCGTGGCGTGATGAGTATTCTGATCGTTTTTCACGCAGTGCTTGGCTTAAACTCATCAATTGCTTCCGGTAGCGTTCAGCAGTGATTGTTTCTCCCGGTTTAAGAAGTTCGTAGTAGATGACACCGAGCTGGTCCCACCAAATACTCAGCATTAAC
>KE525278.1:246896-261753 GCA_000441895.2 Anopheles sinensis | reverse complement strand
CGGATTCCTTTTCTGAAAAATGATTCGTTTTTCGACGCAATCCAGGTTTCCAACCAATTCTGGATCTCTTCATAGGAGATGAATTGCTGGTTAGCCAATCCATGTGCCATGGATCGGAACAGATGGAAATCCGATGGTGCCAGATCCGGTGAATACGGCGGGTGCGGTAAAACATCCCATTTGATGGTATTGAGGTAGTTTTTTACAGGTTGCGCAACATGTGGCCGAGCATTGTCATGCAGCAGAATAACTTTGTCGTGGCGTGATGAGTATTCTGATCGTTTTTCACGCAGTGCTTGGCTTAAACTCATCAATTGCTTCCGGTAGCGTTCAGCAGTGATTGTTTCTCCCGGTTTAAGAAGTTCGTAGTAGATGACACCGAGCTGGTCCCACCAAATACTCAGCATAACTTTCGAGCTATGGATGTTCGGCCGAGCTGATGATGTTGGGGTATGACCGGGGGATCCCCATGATTTTTTGCGCTTGGGATTGCTGAACAAAATCCACTTCTCGTCTCCCGTCACGATTCTGTGCAGGAACCCCTTTCTGTTGTGCCGCTGGACCAGCAGTTCACACATGACGAGTCTGCGTTCGATGTCCCGCGGCTTCAACTCGTGTGGTATCCATTTGCCCTCCTTCTGTATCATGCCTAACGCCTTCAGCCGTGATGATATGGCCTGACGAGTTACACCAAGCACGGCTGCAAGCTCTTCTTGCGTTTGACAGTGATTTTCCTCCAGTAAAGCCGTCAATTCTTCGTCTGCGAACGTTTTGGGCCTTCCTTCACGTTGAGTATCCTCCACGGCGAAATCACCGCTTCGAAAGCGTCGAAACCAATCCCGACACCTTGTTTCGCTTAAAGCAGCATCGCCGTAAACATTCGAAAGCTCTCGATGCGCTTCGGCTGCCGTTTTTTTCGCCCGAAACAAAAAGAGCAACACCTCCCGCATATGGCGCTTTTCCGGCACAAAATCAGACATTTTCAACAACCAGTAACTTTTACCCGCGCGAAATAATCACTAATCTGTTTACACAGTTTGATAATGTCATTCCCGAGCTTGGTTTATGACGTTTGTAAACATCAAAATCGCGCCACTAGTCCACAGTGGTCCCATCGATTTCAAAACGGCCGTTACTTATTTGCGGACCTAATACTTTTTTGTGCTTCGGGATAAGAGTGCCACCAGTATGGGGAAGGCGGCCACCTAGCTTAATTTAAGGGTTTAATGAATTTTTTTAAATCTTAGTATATGTGGCGCTTGTGTATGTCAAGGGCAGCATTTAAATACATTTTATAGCCTCATAACGACCCAAACAAAACTCCAAACTTGCGACGGGAGTTGCCTCCTTGCATTTCAGTTATTCGCCGAGCATTTTCACGGTTTTCCATTCTAGCCGCTGGAAAATTTCTTTGGGACGAAATCCGCCGTGAGACGCACCCTTCTGCTGTACTGTGAATTCTACAACAAATTGTTACTTTTTGGCAGCTTCACTTCGAAGAATAACAGCGGATACAGGGGTGGCACTCTTGCCCCAAAAGTTAGTTTTTTTTTTAAACTCAGATTTTTACGTGAAAAATTATTGATATTTTTAGCTGACCGCTCGAACCACTTTCTCTTTCGCTCAACTTTGCCAAGTGACACATACTTTCCCGATTTTTGTTTCAATGAGTTTTGACAGCTTATTTAATTTGGTGGAAATATTATGAGATTACACTCCATTTTGAAGCGCATCATAAAATATATCGCAAAAATCTGAAAATCTGAACTTATCTGTACACTACATTTGGTCATTTAATTACATTTTGACTGGCAAAAATGCCTGTTGGCTCACAAGCCCCTACTTGCTCCTAATTCCGTTACGTTACCTATAAATAAGTTCTCTTGGTTACGTGGATCGCAGAGTTATCTGGATGAAAGTTGATTTTTTTTCAATATTGTGGGCAACTTTTTTCATTCGTTCTATAATATTGTGTATTATATTTTTCTTTCACATGCTCAGGGATACAAGATCCACTTATAAAAATGGCAGTTGACAATAATGCTTTTCGTGTCAATCTAGCAAAATAGTTCTATTAAAATTGTATTGTTTGCATTGATGGGAACATTGTCTTAATTAAGATCTTATTATAAGTGTTTGGTTATGTTTTATGTTTGAATCAATAGTAAGGCCAGCATTTAAAAAAAACGACTGCGCTTATAGGAGTATCGGGCACTGCATCAAGTAGATATTTGCAAAGCTTATTGGGTTTGTCTGTTGATATATTGCCTTCCATAAAAATACATTTGTTTGTTTTTCATTTCAGCCGGAAAACAAAAGCCTCCGCAAAGGTGTGTTCAAGTTTTCCAAATCCTAAATCTATTCGAATGGGCTCGCGTCTCGCAGGACGACTAACCAAAGCACAGAGCAATTCTTGTGTGGTGTAGGCTCACTTCGCTAGGCAGAGCAGTGAATTTTCAATATCAAAACGTATCAATTATCATCTAAACAACATCCTCGGTCATCTTAATGCTGCACCCAGGAGGAAGATTCATCAGGACGGGTGCATTCTGTGCGTCACTGCGTCGGTTTTACAATTCGCACTCCTTTTTAAGCATTAATTGGAAACATCACTTTACAGCGTTTAGCCGTATTTAGCCAAAGTTTTCCAGCACTCCCCTCCAGCGTACATCGCAGGGAGAGAGGCTTTTATCCATCTACCTTTGTTGGTATGACCAACTGGGAGTGAGTTGCAATAGTTTGCGTTTGATGTTATCGAATGCAAATTGATAAAGAAAAAAAAAACCTCTAAAATGCACCAAACAACGTTAACGCTCAGATGGCAAATAGGTATAAGAACAGTTAGGAAGAAAGTATTCATTATGTGCTTATTTTATAACGATTGTATTTCATTTTTGAAAACGTATGCTATTTATGCTTACTTTGACCGGTTCAGTTCTAATCGCATTTAACTTTATTGTTTGTGTTCTGTCTCTCTGTAATGTTATCCCTTTTGGAAAAGTATTATCACGCGTTTTGTGTCACATCACTTATATTATGTATGTTGTGCCTATGTGTTTTACCAAAAGTGCTTTGTTACCTCCTAGTAGCGTACCATGCGCAGAAGCATGTACACTCTGGGGTCACCATAGATCAGTGGCAAATTTGTGACTGTTGATTGCATTGAATTGAACAAAAGGTCGCTCGATAAAAGCTGTTTTGCAATGAGTTGTGTGTGAATGTTTTGAGGATAAAGAGCAAGAAAAAAAGTCATTATAAATTCTACTAACCAAAATTGGGTCATCGACAAGAGTGCGTTCTATTTTTGTTTGCTTATAATGTCCGAACCTTTATGGCAGTTTGAAATAACGAAAAATTACGTTTACATGTGTTCCACTTACCTCAGGTGCTGTAAAAATTAGGCAAAATAGCTTTGTCATCGATTGCCTGTAAGATCTCTTTAAACAATAACTGTTTTTTTTATCTTTTCAACAAAAACGTAAAAACCAATTTTATTCATCCAAGCGCCGCGTTTGGCAACGTTTGCGTAAAATGTACGAAAAAGAAAGATAGTCGAGAAAACTGATCAGAACGTGTGCAATTAAGCAATGCAGCTAAACGTTAAACGTAATAGGTATAGTAAATATACAATATACAATAAATAAGTTACACTCTTTCGTCGAAACACGGCCCATGCGAAACTGGGACTCGCTAGTTTCCTAAACCACGTCCTAGATTTAACGCGTTTTCTACGGGAAAACCCTCCACCGGAGCCGGTATTTCTTAGGGATGTGTAAAACGTGGCTTTGTGTGTTTGTTTTGCGGTTAAAAAAGTCATATAAAAAAAGATCCCCCGGCTCCGTGGGTCCCTCCTTCTTCTCATCACATACTGGCAAATGTGTGTGGGTATGTTTTGAAAACGATTACGATAGTGTAAAGAACTTTATGTTACTTTTTTTATATCTGCTTTTTCAGAGATTTTTTTTTCTGTCGCAACATTTCTCTATCTCTTCTTTTCAATTTCGTTTAGGTTCGTTTAGAGATTCTTTCCAGTACGAGCGAAGCAAAAACGAAAACCGACCACGGAAGCGAACTTTTCATACGGCAATGCAAGCAAAAAGGGAACAAACGCACAGGTTTTGCCAAAATTCCGCCTTCGTTTTTGGCCATGCGACGTCAAGTGAGGCCCGGTGCTACGATGGGTGATGGCGTAAACTTGATATGTACAATTTACAAGGTATAATGTAAGCCAGAACAAGGTGAACGGTAATGGTAAAAGACAAACTGGATCCATCTTCCAGCAAGATCCGCGAAGATTGACATCAGTATATAAGCAAACGAAGTAAAAGAGCGGAAGCGAGCAGGATCCCTCGTAGGTCAGCGAGGGTCTCTAGAAGGTTGTCAGCAGCTCCTCCTGGATGCTGTTCGAACGCAGCAGCTGCCGAGGGGACTGGCCGCCAAAGTTGGAGATGGTCTCCGACTTGGTGGCTTCGTTCGTTTTCATCGTATGGTACTCCTCGGAGATTTGCTGCGGGGGTAGGGAGAGAGCAAACGAATTATTAGGCGATCGAAGTAGACCGGGTGTCACAATCGAAACGCACCTTCAGACGGTTGCCAGGGAAGATCGCTCTCTCGCGCTTCTTCGTCATGAAGTCGGTATGCACAAGCCAGCGGTGATCGAAGCACTCCTCGACTGTTGGACGTTTGCTGTGGGAAGGAAAAGTTGTGGAAAAGTTTAAGTAAAGGTAAACAATCAAGTTGGCGGTGTATGTTAGGACGTACTTTGGTGCACGCTTGAAGATCAACATCAGGAAGCGCGTCGCTTCGGCGGTGACCTCCTTGAAGAGGTTCTCGAAGCGGTAGCGCACGAAGCTGATGTTGGCACGCGTTTCGGCCTCGTCCTGACCGCGGAACGGGCTGGTGGCGGACAGGAACAGATAGGTCAGGCAGCCGACCGCCCAGATGTCGGTTTGTGGCAGTGCAGGCTCGTCGTTCAAAACCTCCGGCGCTAAAAATGAAGCAAAAATTACCGTAAAACGTTCGCCAACCGATCAGGCGTCCTTGGCGGTTACTTACGCATAAAGTCCAACCATCCGGCACGGGTCACGTTGGTGCCGAGCTTGGAGACAAACTGGGCCGAACCGAAGTCGACCAGCTTCACGTTGACCTGGCGCACCGAAGCCATCACGATGTTGTCCGGCTGCAGGTCCAGATGGCAGATGCCACGCCAGTGCAGATACTGCAGCCCGTCGAGCACCTGGTTGATGATGGTGGCCACAATCTGCTCGCTGTACTCCGAGCGGCTGCTCAGGTAGGTCAGCACGTCGGCGCCCTGCAGTTTCTCCATCACGAGGGCGGCGATCGAGGTGTTCTTCGGACGGAATGCACCGAGCAGTGCGGCGATGCGTTCGTGGCGCAGGGTGCGCAACATCTCGAACTCACGCTCGACCGCTTCGGCGGCCCGCTCGTCGCCGAGCTCGAAGATCTTCGCCACCACGATCTTGTCGGTGGCCTTCTCCAGGCCCTTCACCACGATCGAGTGCCGGCCGCGTGCCATTTCCGACATGAAGGTGTACTTCTCGCTGTAGTTACCCTCGATGGTCCACTTGAGCGGGGTCTTCTCGTAGCTGTAGTCCAACCGGCCCGTACGCTCCTCCGGGCACACCTGCTGGCCCGACTCGGTCAGCTGCTGCAGGTGCTTCATGGCGCGCGTAATCTGGATCTTCGGTGCACCCGGATCGAGCGTGGTGATCGTCTTGGTCGCAATGCCACGGTCGCTCCAGCCGATGCGGTTGTACGCCGCCAGCCGGAACTGGTAGCCGGTGTTCGGGCGCAGATCGTGCACCAGGAAGAACTCGTGGTCGATGTTGCTCGCCACGTCCACCCAGTCGACCTTGCCGTGCTCCTTCTGCTCCAGGCTGTAGCAGATGACCGGCGAGTGGCCGTCGCTACGTGGCTGCTTCCAGCGCAGCAGCACCTCCGTGTCGCTCACGGCAACCGCATCCGGGCAGTCGGGCGAGTCGGGAATGACGGCAATCACCACCCGGCAGCGGGCCACCGTCTTGGCCACGCGATTGCTCGCGACCGCCTTGTACACGCCGACATCGTTGTGCGTCGCCGGATGGAACTGGATCACCGAGCGACCATCGACGTCGTCCAACACCTTGATGCGGTTCGTGTCGGTGATGACCATGTCGTTGCGGAACCAGGTGACCGACGGTTTCGGCACACCGACCGCGTAGCAGATGATCTGGTTCGGTTCCCCTTCGCGGATCGAGATTGTTTGCGGCTTTTCGCGGAAGAATGGTGGCTGACCTTCGCGCTTGCACTCAATCAGAGCCTCAGCCTCGGCATACGAGCCAAGGCGAGTGCCGACCTCATTGCGCAGACGGCGCGTCACGGTTACGCTGTCGTCCGTGCCGTAGCGCGTGATACGGCTACGACGCTCATCATCGATCTCTTCATCCATCACGTCCGTGAATCGACGACGCTCGCGAATAATCGGCAGCTAGTGGGAAGAATGAAAGGAAGCCTCGAATAAATGTACCATCTTTTTATCACATCGACTTTCCCGATACTTACACTTCCGTCGTAGTTCGAATCGGACACCAGACTCGGCGAACGATGCTTCGCGATCTTCATGTACTCGCGCAGACGGCACGGGAAGGTGGTGTCACGCAGCTGCAACAGGTACGTATCCGGTCCGTACTGGTAGTGGCTCTCGGACTTGAACGACGCGGTCTCGAAGTCCGGATGGGCGTCCTTCGACACGTACTCCTCCCACTTCTTGCGCTTGTGCGGGATATCGTCGACCTGCATCGGTGGCGGAGTTCCCTCCGGCGTGAAGATGATACCGGGCGGGTAGACCATACGGGAAGGATGGTCGAAGCAGCTCATGAGCGGCCGGCGACGGTACCAAGTGCGACAGGACGCGTTCGTGTACCAATCGCGGTAGTGGTAGTAGTAGCTACGCAGCCGATCCGTACCGATCTGATACTCCTCGAACGTACGCCGGTAGATGATATCGAACCAGGAGTGGTTCAGCGCATCACGGATCGTCATACGGTGCTTCTCCTCGTACACCAGCAGGCGCGTAATGAAGTCACGAGCCTCGGTTGAAATGAACTCCCATACCGAGCCCACGAACGTCCATTTGCCCTCCTTGATGCGCGTGAGCGTCTCTCGGTCGTTGCGGCCCATGAATGGACTGACACCGCCGAGCAGGATGTACGTAATGATACCGACGCACCACATGTCCTGGCCGAGTCCGACACCGCACCGGTTGATTACCTCCGGCGCAACGAACTCCGGCATACCGTAGTCGAGCGTGTACAGCTTGTCATCTTCGATGCGGCGCGCCAGACCGAAGTCGCAAATCTTCAGGTTGTCACTGCCCGGATGCGCAATCAGCAGGTCCTTGATGGTCAAGCCCATATGGCCGATGCCGCGAGTATGCATATGCTCCAGACCCAGCAGCACCTGGTACACGTAGATTGCGATCTGACGCTCGGTGTAGTAGTCGTGCTTGAGCAGGTTGTCCCGCACCAGCTCACCACCGGATGCCAGCTCGAGTATGAGCGTGACCGAGCGGTTGATGTCGTACGCATCATGCAGTCGGATAAGTTTCCGATGGTTTAGGATGTTCATGATGTCTACCTCGTTGAACATGAACGGACGCAGGTCGGGACTACCGTACATGATCTTCGCCGCAAAGTTGCGTCCATTCGAGCGATCCGTCGCATGATACGTGATGCCCTGCGTGCCACGTCCAATCTCGTCACCGATGTCGTAGAAGTCCTGGTACACCTTGTTACGGGCACGTACGTACGGCGTGCGGTGGTGCGCGTTGTACACGTAGTCCTCCTCGTTGTCCTCGACATGTACCGTCACCGAGGAGCTGATCGAACCGATCGCATTGCGAGCACTGATCGAGTACAGACCTTCATCCTTCTTGATCGCATCCGTCAGCAGCAGCACGCACGTGTCAGGCTCATAGAAGATCATCTGCAAGTAGGATCATCCGCAAGTAGAGTGGTTAGGTTACAACAAATCATTGTGCCAAAGGTAAGTACTACCTACCTTTATACGAGACGACTCGTGGATCGGCTGCCAGTCCTTGTACCACTTGATGTCCGGGAATGGAACGCCGGTGATCTTCGCTTCGACGCGTCCCGATCGGCGGCCCATAATGAACACCTCCTCCGGGCGCTGCAGGAATCGCGGGTATTCACCGAGCTCCAGGCACACGCGCTGGCGCACCGTGCCGTGCTCGTTGGTGGCCACCGCCTCGTAAACGCCCACATCCCGGTCGGTCATGCGGTTAATGAACAGCGTCGCCTGTCCGTTGCGCGTGTAGCTGAAGCTATAACGACCGCCCGCTTCAATGACCTGGTCATTGAAGTAGTACGTCATTGTGGGCTTCGGATACCCGTACACGAACCAGAACAGGCTGACGTTGTGGTTCTTCGTGCCATACTGGACCGGTTGCTCCTGGCGCAGGAACTCGGGAGCCAACGCTTGACGGCGGTGTCCTGGACGTTCGACGTCGAAATCGCGCGGATAGAACGATGACGTATCGGGACGGAAGTCACGACCCGGACCAAGGTACGGGTAGAACACCGGTGGCTCCGGTTCCAGCTTCTGACGGTACGTCTGTACGTATGGACTCGGGTCACTCACACCGTACAGATTCTCGACGCGAATGCGGAACTTGTACTCGCGGAACGGCTCGAGGTTGCGCACTTCGCTAGAGCATCCGCGAATGCCCGAACGGGTCGTGTGCCACTCGCCATCGGGAAGCTCCATCATCTCGAGCTGGTAGGTGACCGGGTAACGCGGTACGGTCGTCATCGATGGACGCCAGGACAGGGTCAGGCGGCGATCGGACAGCTTGGAGATCATTGGGCGCTCGGTCAGCGGGTACGGAGGCGTATGCAGCAGATCCTTGCCCTTACCCTTCACGTAGCGACGGCGCGGACGGAAGTCCATCGGTTCGAACTTCAGATTAGCGTGACAGATCGCTTCACCCAGGTTGTTCACCGCCTTGCAGCTGTACCGGCCAAGGTCTTCCTCCTGCACGTCGTCCACGATCAACCGAGCCAGTCCGTTCTTCTCCGCTTCGATGCGATACTTCTCGCTCGGCACCAGGCGACGTCCATCGCGGATCCATTCAACCGTCGGCATCGGTAAACCATCAACGCAGACGGTAAACTTGGCCTTCATGCCCTCCAGCAGCGTCAGGTCGTTGATCTTCTTCATGAACGACGGTGGCGTCGGCTCATCGCGCTTTTCACTGTCGGAAGGAAACGATCAAGATTAGAAAAACATCTTCTAAGCGACCAGCCCAAACACTTACATTCTCGTGACGACATCAAGCTTGGCCTCGATGGTACTGCTTCCCTCTCGGTTCGTGGCGGTGCAAGAGTACAGTCCGGTGTCCTCCGGGGCACACTCCTTAATGTACAGACAGCAGCAGTCGCCCTCGTACTTCATCTTGAACCGATCGCCCGGGTAGATGGGATCTTCGTTCTTGTACCATTGCACCTCCGGCCTTGGCACACCGACCAGCTTGGCCGGGAACTTGGCCTCCAGACCCGGTAGCTGCTGCAGGTCCGAGAATGGGTACACAAAGTTCGGCTTCTGGAACACCTTGCGTACGATGGCGGTCGCACGGGTCTCCGTCTCGCCGAGCGGGTTCGCCATCAGGCACGCATACTCGCCCGAGTCCGACATTTCGGCCGGAGAGATCGTCAGTCCAACGCTCTTGCCATCGCACGTCACCGTGACACGACCAGTCGGTTGCAGCGGTTCGCCATCCTTGGTCCAGATGACTTCCGGCGCCGGGTTGCCAGCAAAGCGGGCCGAGAAGGTCAACTCCTTGCCCTCGTCGGCCGTAATGTCGCGCAGTCCACCGAGGAAGCTTGGCGGTTCTTCCGGCAGGGACGGATCCGTGGTCGGTAGGATGGTCACCGCGGCGGCACTGACCGTCTCTCCGTGTTCGTTGGTCGCGATCGCCTGATACTCGCCACAATCCGTACCGGTGGTTTTGTCCAGTGCGAGCGTGACGTACCCTTCGGCCTCATCGGTGATCCGGTACCGGTCGCCGGTTACCAGTGTGCCATTGTGCGTCCACTTGATCGCCGGCTGCGGGTATCCGATCACCTTCACGCCCAGCTTCACCGGGAAGCCCTCGACGATGTTCACGTTCATCAGTTCGCTCACGAACTGGGGCTTCTTACCCTTCGGCACGATCTCCGTCACTGAGGCGGACTTGGCCTCGCCGTTCTTATTCTTAACCTCGCACGTGTAGATGCCGCCATCTTCGGCCGTGACGCGATCGATGATGAAACCGATCAAACCGTCCGGCTGGTTGATGAAGTTGATTCCGCGCGTCTGGCGCAGCGGCAGACCGTCCTTGAACCAGCGGACCTCCGGCATCGGGAAGCCCACAATCTCGGCTTCCATGTGCAGCGTTTCGCCGACGACGAGCTTGTGGTCCTGCAGTGGACGCACAAACACTGGGGGACTTTGTTTCGCTGTGAACGGGAACGAACAAAAGATCGGTGAGTTCTAATTCATGGAATATATCTTTAGATAGGTTGCACCGATACTTACGAGTGATGGCGACACCGCACTGTGTGGTCACATCACCACTCTTGTTCGAAAGCACCAGCTTGTAGCAGCCACTATCGCCCGGCAGACACTTGTCGATCACCAAACGGCAGATTCCATCATGACCGTAGGTAATTTTAACGCTAGAAAGAACATAAGTGTTGGAACACATTAAAACGATCATACGTTTGAGATGATCCTCATGCGCCACACTTACTGATCATCGGCCGTAATTTCGTTGGAATCCTTATACCACGTCATCTTCGGCAGCGGGCTACCGTCGACGATGCAGCGCAGCTCCAACCGATCGTCCTCCTCCAGGTCCATCGAACGCTCCAGACCCTTTCCGAAGACGGGCTGTTCGTTCTTGACCTGAATGTTGAACTTGGCCTCCGTCTCCCCACCGATGCTGGTGGCCAGACAGGAGTACTCACCCTGCAGCTCGGGGCCAAAGTGCGTGATAAACAGCTCGCTGGTTACCTCCGCGTCGCCCGAGGTTACGATCTTGATCTTCGGTTCCTGTGACTCCTCGTCAATCTGCTGAGTGTCGAGAGGGGTTCCGTTGTGCAGCCACTGGATGGCTGGACGTGGAACACCCTGCACCACTACCTTGTTGTATACGTCGGCCCAGTCGTGGACGGTTAGGCTGTCCGGTTCCTTCGTGAAGATGGGCTTTTGGGCTGAAGACGAATGAAGAAACATGGTGGTCCATGTTATATACCTGCTTCTGGTCTACAACTGCATGCTGTTTATACTTACTCTGCACATTCAGCTTGGCGTTGGCAATAGTCTCTCCTTGGGCGTTAGTAGCCGTCAGGGTATAGGTACCATGTTCAGCCAAGGCGCAAGATTCGATCACCAGCCTAGATATATTTGTAATGAGAACAACATAGTAATACTTTTGTTTCCTTCCGTTCTTCCATTTCCCAGCTTACGTGTAGATCTCCTTTTCGATGTCGGCGATCACATCGCAGTTGTCGTTGTTGCACAGATTGAGCCCATCCTTCGTCCAGGTAACCTTCGGCTTCGGGTTGGCCTTCACCAACACCTGGAAGACGCCCTGAGTGAACGGCAGCACGGTCGTGTCGTGGAAGTTCTCGATCTCCGGCTTCAGCAGCACGTCCAGCCGTCCGTTCGATTCGTTGATGTCGTACTTGTTCTTCGCCCGGAAGGTGTAGTCTCCGGTGTCGTAGTGTCGCGCCTGCGCAATATGCAGCGTGTACGTGAACTCCTTGAGGCCGTGCTCCAGCTCCTTGACCTCCGTCTTCATCTGCACAAAGTCGTCCGCCTTCACCTCGACGCCGTTCTGGAGCCAGGTGATTTCCGGCTCCGGATCGGAGGTGAGCGTCACCGACAGGGTGACCGGTTCGTTCTTGTGCACGGAAATGGTCTGCAGGCCGCTCATAAACTTCGGACGGCGATATTCCTTGCATGCTGTACAATGGCAATAAGTTGCATGTTAGCTTTCCCCCTCTACACCTTTTCACACTTTTCTACTCACGAATAACGGTCAATTTTGCGGGCAGCGACTTTTCCCCGATACGGTTCTTCACCACAGCCTTCCATTCGCCAGCATCAGCCTCCTTCACATCACGGTTCTCGATCTTGTAGGTAGTCTGCGAAGAGGGTATGTTCATATAAACATACATTTCTTTAAGGCAATTTTGCGCGTCGTATACTTACACCGGAGTCGGTAATACGGATACGATCGCTAGCCTTCACAAGCTCGTCATTGTGGTACCAGGACACCTCAGGCCGTGGAATACCATCGGCTTCCACGGTCCAGATCAGCGGCAGCGAGTCGAACGTCGTCACGTCGGCAATATCGGTCTTCAGGATTTCCGGCGAAGCTAGATTGGAAAAGGGGCGGCCAAGCGTACGATTAGTATTTTCATGCAACTGACAGCAGCACGTACGATCGAATGATCGAGCGTTGGTGCTTTGATTCTAGGTTAGTCCCGAGAGTTGCTTTGTGAGTGAATAGAGAGATATAGAGAGATAGAGTGGAGAAAAAGGAGGAAAATATCATTCGAACGCCGGACAGCAGCCGGCATAAACTGTACATATATTACAAAAGATTGCGAAAAGATAGTGACAGACAGAAAACATACAAAACAGACTTGACTAGACGGTAAGTTAATAAACAATCGATTTGGTGAGCAAAAGGTTGTTGTTGGCTTGTCAAAAGAGCATAGAGACTGTACATAGGAATTATCAAATTAGATTAGCGAAGAGAACACTGTGGAAATGTTGTGCAGTTTAAAGTCCCATGCGCAATGGGAACATCCCGCCCGACCAATTCATAAAATTTACAAAATTTTGACCCATTCGTGTCCCGTACGCAGACTAATGGAAAAACGGTTAGAGCTGGGACAGAGCTTATAGTCTAGTGCTTCTGCACGCCACGCCATAAGGAGAAGAATGTCCGGTGGAAACGCTTTGTACACAGCTATCTACAACATTGTTGGTACGTGTGAAAATTTGTTGTGATGTGGATGTTTTTGACACCGAGTCGTATGGTATATAAATTGAACTTACCAATTTACTCCGATAGCGGGCTAGACGATCTCGAGAATCGCGAGCTGCGTACGTAAGGGTGGACAGTGTTAGTCAAGCCAAAGCAGCATTAGCAAACCAAGAAATTCCAATTGAAATACAATTTTTATGTTAGTTGCGATACAGGAGGACTTAGAGTGGTCAAGGTTAAAGCGTTTTAGGAAACAGTTTTCGTTGGCAAAGGGATCACTACGAGCATCATCAAGATGTCGTCGATAAGTGGTTACTCCTCCAAGCTCCCATATAGTTTAGAACGCGTGTGTGTATGTGTGTGGGTGTTTATGTGTGCTTGATTTTGTCTGTATGTGTTTCTCATGTGTGTGTGTGTGTGTGTGTGCATGTATACCTTCAGGGCGCGCCGGTTGCTCAGGACCTTTTTCTGCTGCGTGCAAGAGAGTTCCATCAACCGTGTCCTGTACGATAGGCTCCTCGATTAGATCCTTCTTAGGTGGAATTTTCCTAGCGCAGAACTGTTCCTCAACAGGTTCAGGATCTTTTTCACCAGCTTTTTTAGGTGTTCCATCAACCGTGCCCTCTTCAATTTGTTCTTTTTGAAGAACTTTACTTTCGACTGGCTTTCTCTCGCAGATTTGCTCCTCTACAGGTTCCGGCTGATCTGGTTCCTTCTCGACAACGTCTTCCTTTTCGAGCATCCTTGCTTTCTGAGGCAGTTCATCTTCGAAAGACACCTTCTTCTCCATCGATTTCCTCCGACTGCGATCCTCTGCCGTACCCGTTTCGAGGAGATTTCCTTTCTGCGGTTTTTGCTCCAACGGCACGTCGTCAACCTTCGGCTGGCCTTGGGTAGCATCAATTCGTTCGGGTATGGCCTGTTCTTGGGTAAGATCACTCTCGCCCAAAGTCGCATTGCTTGGCTTCGTCGTTTCACTCTCAACCCCCGTACGACTGCTCTGACGTGAGTACAGTTCCTCCTCCGAGGCGGCCGAAGTAATGGAAACACCTCGCGAAAGCTGCTCCTTGATCGACGCCTCGTTGTCGGACTCGATCTCCTCGATCACGGTACGGGTTGCGGTCGATTCGTTGGCGGACGCCTGCGATAGAAACTGGCGCTTCTGTTCCGGCGAGACGAACGTGATCGTGTCGATCTCCTCCACGTGGAACGCCGACGCATGCGGTTGATTCGGATAGATTATCTTCTGCATCACCTCGATGGGGGAGCTGGCGTCCTCCTCGAAGATCACCGTGGTTGCACGCATCTGGTGTATCGAGTGGGACTCTTCAGGTCCTGTGGTTTGGCGTGTCGATGGGATTTGTGGTTTTCGGTGGTAGTTGCGAGGATGTTGAATTGCAGGAGGGGTATAAACATTGGTGTCATCAACAAAACAAAACAGGGTGCGTGTAGGTGTGTTCGATAGTGTTAGATACCAGGGCGACGATAAGGAGATAAAAATTGGATTCGAAATAGAGAGGTGTAGGGATAGTGCCAAGTTGTACCCGTCGACAGTAAATTCGTCCATGCTTTTGTGCTTTTGTGCTTTTTCTCAATCATGAACGGGCACTTACTCAGGGAACTTAGGACTTAGGGACAGAAAGGAACACATCTGCACGCAGAAAGTCCTTTTGGGAAAGGTCACTAGGATTGTAAGGAACGGGAGCTGGTAGGTCTGACACTGAACAGAGAGAATAATTGATGGAACAAAACACTTCAAAACACGTTACCTGTAACAATCGCCGCGTGACTCTCCTCGGT
>KE525278.1:219396-241896 GCA_000441895.2 Anopheles sinensis | reverse complement strand
GACCACGGATCGGTTTGACGAAGTGAGGCCGAATGTTGGTCGGTACCCGTATTTTCTTCGTCCTGGTCGTCGACATCTTGCTTTCGTGGCGCGTCTCAATCGCAGCTAGTTCTTTCTCTTGAGCTGTATGTGTGCAGGTGTACATTGGTGTGTGGGAAGGATGATCGGTAGCGTATCAAATCGAATGCGTAGAATCAGTGATTGGTGTTGCGTGTTTGTTTGATATATCGTTTGTTGTGGTGCAACATATTTAAGCCATCCATTAGGCAGTAAAATATGTGTGTTTGTTTAGTTTTTAAAAAGACAGATCGTGGTATTCAAATGATTCACATCGAGTTGTGCGGAAAGAGAATAGAAATTGAATAAAAGCAATCGATTAGAAAAAGATCGAACATAGATCCACAGAAACAGAGAGAAGGATAGCTGGCCTTGAGCGAAGAGAGAAAGAGAGTTTACGGTGCAGCGTGAGGAATGGTAGGAATGAATGGTTAAAATTGGTTAGTTAATGAGCTTATATAACTGTTTTAAGATACGGATCATAACATTATAATTTCTAGATCACCTGAACTATGACGTAAACTTTCATTTCCACTGCTTTGTTAAAAGTTAAGCATATGATAAGATATGAACATATAACATGCCAAAATATAATATCGCTTAGTTATAAAATGAAGCAAAGATTTGTTAAACCAATGGCTAGAGAATAATTTTGGTTTTCGATGGAGAGCCACTAGGAAAAACGCAAACTACATCAAAATGCCGAGCAGTGCGCTTGTTGAAGGTAACAGATACATTGAATTAGGACACCGATCGCAGATGCACAATACACTGAACATGTTCAGGACCTCCGGGTAGAGATTCTCAGTAAGTGACGACAGAGAAAAATACCAACAGAATCGTCGCTGTACCTTCAGTGATGTGACTTCTGCGCGAGGAAAGTCGCGAGGAAGTGTACCGCGAGTGGGTCGTACTATACTGATCATCCATCGTGAGCTCTCGCTCGATCAGCACAACGTTCGGGTCAGCCGTACAGACGCGCGCCCCAGTAACCGGATCCTCGACCGTGTACTGATACTCGTACGCAGGTTCACGTGGACGCTTGTCCTCCTCTGGCTCCGGAATTACGATGCTATCGAATTCGCCCTGCTCCGCCTTGGTGATCGTGTCCTCTGCGTAGAGGACTGTCTCGTCGGCCTTCTTGTAGATGTGCTTGATACCCTTCAGCTTCCGGTGGGCAGCCGCAATGGAGAAGTCCGGATCTGGTTCGTTGATCTCGCCGTCGAAGAACGCCTGCGTCTTGCGTTCTAGCTCGTCCGTGTTTACGACCAGCTTGCGCGTGATCTTCGGTGGTGGCGGTGGTGGAGGTCGCTCCTTCTTTACGAACACCTCGATCGTAGCGTAATAAACCGGGGGTGGTGGAGGATCGAAGAAGGTAGGCAGTTGCAGAGGCGGTGGGGTGCGCTTTTTGTCCTCCCGCCCGTCACCGTTGCCTTCGTTGCCGTTACCTTCGTTGGCGTTTCCGTCACCAGATGCAGATTGATCGGCTCCTTGCTCGGCCCCTTGTTCGCCACTTCCGGAAGTGTCTTGGTTTGACGATTGATCGTTCGAGCCTGAATCGGAACCTTGCGCACGCTGGGTATTGCTATCAGCGCCACCACTGGCCGCCGCCTTGGTTATCTGGGGAAGCTTCGGATCGACACTCGTCTCCAATACCGAGTGCACGAGATTACGGGTAGCGGCGATCTGCTGCAGGAATTCGGATGTTGTTTCCTTAATTTGCTGGATCTCGCGGTTGCTACGCTGTTCGAACTTGCGTCGGATCTCCTGCTCTTCGAGCTCACGGAACCGCTTTGCCTCCGCTAGGGCGGCCTTCTCACGGGCGTAGATTTCTTCTAGCTTACGGTTCAGCGCCTCCTCGCGCGACTTCTGCTCGACCACACCCTCAACCGACGCGTCAGCCTCGGAGGCCGCCGCAGGTGTACTGTGACCTGTTGTACGGCACGGCATCCGTGGCAGGTGGTAGTTTGTTTGGCAATGGAGAATTAAAATGGGAAAAATATAGTTCCTATCCTACGTTTATACAACTAACAACGGTTCGTAACGGGTGATGTGGTGTGAGTAAATGAGAAAGCTGCGGAAAGCGTATAGGAAAGAACGGAAGTCGAAAACAGAATTGCACCTACCTTTCTTGGTCGTTGTGGTTGATACCTTACTCACACTCTCACTCACAGCCTTCTGAGTAGTTTGCAGAACTTCAGTCTTCTTTTCGGTAACTTTGACGTTGTCAGTCTTCTTCTCTGACAGTTTTGGAGTTGGTTCGGCAACCTTTGCAGGCTCCACTGGCTTCTTGGAAGCTTCAGAAGCGTTTGCAGACTCTACAGGTTTCTTTGGGGGTTCAAGAGCCTTTGCCGGCTCAACAGGCTTTTTGGGTGCTTCAGGAACCTTAGCAGGCTCGACAGGTTTTTTGGGTGTTTCAGGAGCCTTGGCGGGTTCTGCAGGCTTTTTGGGAGTTTCAAGAGCCTTAGCAGATTCGACAGGCTTCTTGGGAGTTTCAGGAACCTTGGCAGGTTCTGCCGGCTTCTTGGGAGTTTCGGGAGCCTTCACAGGTTCGACAGGCTTCTTGGGAGTTTCAGGAACCTTTGTAGGCTCTGCAGGTTTCTTGGGAGTTTCAGGAGCCTTAGCAGGTTCGACAGGCTTCTTGGGTGTTTCAGAAACCTTTGCAGGTTCTGCGGGCTTCTTGGGAGTTTCAGGAGCTTTGGCAGACTCTACAGGCTTCTTGGGAGTTTCAGGAACCTTGGGAGGTTCGACAGGCTTCTTGGGAGTTTCAGCGGCTTTAGCAGGTTCTGCTGGTTTCTTTGGAGGCTCAGGAGCTTTAGGAGCTTCGATGGTCTTTGGTCTTTGGGCTTCCGGAGTTTTGATCGGTTCTTGTGGTTTCGCAGCCTCCGGCTTCTTCACTACCTCCGGAGTCTTAGTTGTTTCGGGGGCTTTTACTTGTTCAATGTTTACCGTTGTCGGTTTCGGTGCCACGTCAACCTTCTTTGCTGGTTCAGGTATTTTCTTTGGCTCTTCGGTCTTCACAGCTGGCTTTTCTTCCGCTTTTTTGGCTGCCTCTACCAACTTTGGTTGTTCAACAGGTTTCGCCGGTTCGACGGGTTTCACATCCTTCTCAACCTTCTTCGGCGCTTCCGGTACTTTTACTGGCTCAACCTTCTTCGGTTCTTCGGGCTTCTGTTTTTCTACACCCTTAAATGGAGTAGCAGCGTCCTTCTTTGGTGATGGAGATTTTGGCGACTTGGGTCTCTTGGATTTCTTCGGCGAGTCCGGTCCCTTCTCGTTGGCGGTCTTGTTGGCCTGCTCTGGAAGTTTGATCGGTTCGGGGATTTTCTTCTTCGTATCCGCAACTTTGACCTGCTCGACTTTAACCTCCTGGGTTTTGACCGTGTCCGCACTCTTTACTGCTTCGGTGGATTTTTTAGCCGCTTCCTCTAATTTTTTATTTTCATTGACGTACACTTCCGATGTTTTTGAAAGCTGCTCGGTTTTCTGTTTTTCTACAGCGGTAGTGGTAGTGGTAGTCTTGCTGGCTTCTACTTTCACAGCTTCCGTGGTCTTTGCAGACTCAACAGTTTTGATCGCCGGCGCTTGTTCTTCTTTCTTTACCGGAACCGGAAGTTTCGATTCAGTTTGCACCTTCACTGCATCATCAACGGTTAACGACTGCAGGCGCTTGAGAGCATACTTTGCCTCAATCTGCGCGATCTTCGATTGCGGCTCCTCGTTTGCTTGTTCTGAGGAAGCGGTAGCGGTAGTGTTTTCGGTTTTTACTTCCGCGGCCTTGATTTCCTGCAACTGCTGCTGCTGGCGCGCCTTAAGGGCTGCGTATTTAGATTCGATCTGTTGAATCTTAGACAGCGATTCTGGTTGGGGAGAGTCCGGTGCTTCCGGCTTCACTTCCTCGACGGCGGTTGTGGTTTGTACAATGTCAACCGTTTCCTTGACAACCTCCTTTGCCTGCTGGCGATGGGCCGTATATTTCGATTCAAGCTGTTGAAGCTTCGAGAGAGACTCCTGGTTCTTTTCAACGACTGGCGAGGAGACAACGGTCTGCTGCTGCGGTTGTTGTTGTGATTGTTGGTTCGCGGCAGTTATCTGCTTGGTTTCAATCTGCTTCACCGACTCATCACCAGATGGACCGCTGAGGGAAGATTTGCGCGCCGCGTACTTGGACTCGATCTGTTGGATTTTCGAGACCGTTTCCTCTTGCTTTTGGGCGGCGTATTTAGCTTCGATCTGCTGTACAGCACTTTGTTGCGTTTGTTGCTGCTGCTGTTGCTGGGTAACGACCGTTACCTGTTGTTGATGCTGCTCCTGCAGAAGCAGCTCCTGTTTCTGCTTAAGCGCGGCAAACTTCGACTCAACGATCTGGAACTTGGCATCGACGATGTCGTTCTTCTGCTCGAGTTGCTTCTGCTTAAGGGCAGCGTATTTCGATTCGATTTGCTTGATTTTAGTTTGCTGATCGATCAGCTGCTGTTGTGTTTGCTGAGTTTCGGTGGTTACCTCCGCGAAGGAAGCCGACGACTGCGAAGATACGCTGCTGGATGAAGAGATGGATTTAGACTCCACCTGTACCTTGGAGCTCTTCGATACGCTCTCGAGCTGTGCTTCCTGCTGACGTTTGACGGCAACCGACCGGTGTGCCTCCTGCTGCACCTGCTGCTGATGCTGCTCCTGCTTGATGACCACGGACGAGGTGGACGAAACCGACTTCGACTCGGACTGCTGCACAACCTGGGTGGACGACTGCACCACCTGCGTCGACGACTGGATGGCGGTGACCTGAGAAGACTGCTCCTGTTTGGTGTGCGTGAGGTCAAGCTTTTTGGCCGACTTCTTCACCTCGAACGCAGCCAAACGCTCCTGCACCGAGGCGGGCTTCTCTTCTTCCTCCTCTCCTTGAACCGCCGGCTCCCCGGTGGCAATCTGCTGGGGCAGATGTTGCTGCTGCTGCTGCTGCAGGTACTGTATCTTCTGCAGCGCCTGGTGCGACTCGTCCCGGCTAGTCTTGTGCTTGAACACCACGTAGCTGTCGGCGATGTCGGACGGCTTGATGTTCTCGTCGGTCTTGTGCGCCTCAATGCGCTGCGGCAGCTTGATGATGCTCTCGTCGATGTTCGTCTGCGTCGGATCGATGCGCAGGTCGTCGTTGGTGTGCTCCTGGAGCGCGACGGCGTTGCTAGCGTACTCGTCGATCTCGTAGATCCAGCGCTGCTTCGCTTCCTCCGAGTACGCGATCAGGTGCACCGGGTCTCCCTTTGCCTTCGGCTGAAGCTCGAACGCACGCGAATCGATCTCGCGCAGCTGACAGTCCGGCAGGCGCACGATGTCCTTCAGGATGAAGATCGATCGATCATCCGAGAGGCGCTTCACCTTGGTGATCAGTATGCGCGACTTGAACAGAAACAGGTAACGCTCTTTGATCTTATTTTCCTTGTCCCGCACGCCGAAGTACTCGTGGGCTAGCACGCGCCCAAGCTTTTGCAGGTTGCCTGGTGAAGGTGAGCAGAAAAAAGGTTTGATATCGATCACCACCCTCGCACATACGCATACACACACACTCATACACTACTCGCTTTTCTCTTCCTGTTACTTTTCTTACGGCGCAGGGTCCCGCCGGTCACGGATTCCCCCGGCCGCAGACCGACCAGATTAGCATACCTCTGAATCCTTCGATATTCTCGAGAAACTTGTTGTTCGCCGCTCGACTCGGTACCGAGAGCATCAACTCTAGGGCCTTCTGGATGTCGAGCACGTTCTCGCCAAGCGCGGTCGAGTACTTGAGCAGCTCCTGTTTGTGCGGTAGCGAGATGGACAGCGGATAGTGAATAATTACGTCAACAGGTGGGCTCGCAGTTTCGAGGAAGCAGCCAGGGCGTTCGCCCGTGCGCTAAACTTAGAGATGTGCGGATGTTTACAAACTCCTCTGCCTCTGGCCATTAGGTGTGTGTGTCTATGTGTGGGTGTGAGGTATGTGAGTATGGTTTTTTTCGTTCGGGACCATCAAACCTATGTTTTTCGTTCCGCATCCCGGCGTTCTACTTATGTCTCCCGTGTATCCATCGTTTTTCGCCGGGTTTCTGGGGTGTCGGTGCGGTTTGTGGTAGTTTTTGTTTGCTCTAACCGCGATGTGTACTGCTTTTTAAGGCTTCTATCGCACTCTCTCCCTCTGGTACCATGGCTAGCTGTGTGAGTGTGCTTTTCATTCCAACCATTTTATTACCAATTCTGTTTAGTCTTTGTTTCAACATGAATTGAGCGAAACGAGCTGTAAAGTGTGGTTAGGGATCTTGCTTGCTGCATGTTGATTGTGTAAATTGAAATGAGACATCTGGTGGGACAAAAGATCGCATTTACATGCCTACATCCTCTAGGGGTAGGCGTGTATTTCTAGCTAATTTAAACTAAGCGTTGTATTAGCTATTGTCAAGGGCAAGAGAATTTTTCTCTCATCCACTCGTTGCATCTACGAAGTGTGGTATGTACGTATACTGTTTAACCTCGTCTCATCAATCATTTGTTACCATCAACGATCTCCATCATCGTCTGGTACGTGAGTAATGTATACGCTACCCATACGTTGCCAGCTTTGCGAATGCGTACGTCAAAGCAGAGCAGCTTTACGTCATGAGCCGGGAATAGACACGATGATCGTGCAAAGGGAATAAAAAAGAAAACTAACAAAATAACACATCCCATATGAAGACAGTAGAAAAAACTTCAACATTTGCTCAGAAGTGCACTTTTAATTCAATCGCACCGTTTGTGTACGCATGTAAACATATCTCTGCATTAGTATCTAAAATATACTGGATAGGTCAGTACATTTGCTCTTTCGGCATTCGTGCACAAACGGCAACGATCGTTAATAACATTGGAAAAAAATGGATATTTTTGGAGAAACCATTTTCCATCCGAGCTAAACGGAAGGGTTGTGTTTGTGTTTTTTAAAACATGGAGCGCCAACTAAACGTTATGCTTCCTATACCTTCTAAATATAGCTCCAAATGAACTGTGCGGTGTTGGTGTTTCCAATCGTTCCCAAACCGGCTCGATCGATGAACGATTTTCGAAGATTTTTTTGGTTTTCCCGAAGGTTATCGATTCACCTTTTTTCATTTCAGTTCATTGAAGTGTTTTATGCCGTTGAAGGTCAAGCGCAGACCCAAACGGTTTCCTCACAGTTTCAGTTCTTGTTTTTAGAATGTTTGTGTAGTTGAATTTAATAAACATTCTAATGGCTTTTTTTAATAGTTTTACAGGATTTTCTGGTGCTTTTGAATAACTTATTTTGAGCTTGATTTAGTAAGCCAACTTTTTAATGCAATGCTTCCGTTCTGCTTAGCTGATTAGTTGCATCATGGTTAGGATGAAATATAATGATTTTATGGTTAATGTGTTTGATCTTCTTCTCTTTTTGACTTTCTGTTTGACAACCAATGAAGCATATTCACCCACGTGCTCCTTCCTGGACCTTCACGTTCACGTACGCTTACCTTGAAGAGAAGCTTGTAATCGTTGATACGCTGGATCGGAAGTTTCAGATGCTCGATGAGACTTTTATCGTCGTCGATTTTCGCTGAGAGCTCCTGCAGGTTGATCAAAAAGAAGAAAAAAAATCACGTACACACACACACGCATTTGTTTTAGTAACTGAAAATTTTTCACATTTCAATTGACTTCGAGAAATGTATCGAAATTTCACTTGCAGCTCACTAACGCTTTTCGACAGCAGATGGAATGTTCCCCAGACTCCATTCAAGCCAACGCACACTGTCCCGTAAATTTTCCGCTAACCGAAGCACAGATTTTAATGCCTCCCCCTCACAAACGTGGTGGTCGGTGGCGCGATTTGTCTAGAAATAAATTTCCCACTGCCATAGATTGTCACTCGAAATGGCGATGTTCAGGGAGCACCGCCGGCTGTTTTCGTGCGTTAGCGGGTGGAAATACATCGAAGTAATGGATAGAGCGAGGGTCATGTTGGTCGGGGTTGGGGATGTGGTATAAATAGTGAATTTGATAAAACGGACCCCGAAAGACATTTTCGTACGAAGGAAATCGATCGAAGCGGATTGGGGTGCTCTGACAGATATTTTTGGACGGATTTCCATGGACGGTGAATCGCGTGTGCAACATTTAAGATCAATGATCAAGCTTGGGTGGCTATCGGTAAACGATCTTTTGGAAAAGAGGAACCAAAATGCTTCAAAAGCGAATCAAAAGATCGTAAAATATTGTTTGTCGTCGTCACGTGGTTAATCAGATTATATTACCATATAAAAATTATGCATATTACTTTGGCACAGGTGTTGCGAGAAAATTACCTCTGTGGAAGGAACTAAACTGTTTAAAAAAATTCCTAACACATTTTCTGTTCCATCTGATGAACGAAAACTCGATGTTTACTTTCACGATCACGATCGCAATGATGATCACCGTTACCGCCCACAGTTTTCCCGGCGGCGGTAGGCGGTTCTTGATCACACCTTCACGGAGATCTCGCCGAACAGCCGAATGGACCGGACTAGGTCATCTGTGACCTTTTTCCCCGACCCGGGAGGCACGTCCAAAGCGGCATTAGTCACCAACATTGGGTAACAGCCGCCGTAGGTGGACTGGTGAGGAATTGACAAAGAGCCAACGTTAAGGAAAAAAGACAGAAACAACAAACAAAAAGTCACAAGCATGAGGTAATGTCAGTTTAACACCGTACCTCGGCCGATTTTTCACTCGTAAGACGCTTGTTCGGCAAGGGCGGTAAAGAAATAGAAAATTATTCCGGCCAACTTTTGGTCGGCCCGAGGTGACCGGAATCTGTTGGCCATGAAAAGGTAGAGAAACGACATAAAATAGAACCTTGAGCAATGGAAAATGTAGATCAATGTCTGAAGAAACGTTTTTGGAACGGCGCTCAGCTTAGGGATATTCACACCCACCCACATTTTTGTGGAATCTGATGAGAGCTTAAGTTAAAAGTAACAGGGGGAACATTTTTTTAGAAAGAGGGGAAATCAAAATGTTTGTAATGGACCTGCAGATCTTAATTATTTATAATTATTTATATTATTATTTTTTTAATAAACAAAGCAAAATTTATTCAGAAAATACACTTGATGCAGCACATGGCTCATTTTATGCTACTTCTGCATATGTCCGGTGTCAACAACACATTGCACAATACGCACGTAATTGTATTATTCATTTGTATTTAGCATAATAAATACAAAAAACTTGAAGCATTTAGACTGTTGCAATTGCTATTCGAAGTGGAGGATAGTTCAATAACTTTCAAAGTTGTGCAATGGAGGCGCCTGGTTGTTTGTTTTAAATAATCCAAAATTATACCCATGAGATAAGCCATCTTCTGAAAAGAGGTGAAAGAGGCCTTACAGCTCACAGCTCACCTTACAGCTCACCTCACCTCATCTTCTGATGCACATCAACATATCAAAATTAAACACATCATAAATCATTTCAAATCTTAATGTTGTTGTTTATGTTTGGCAAACTATTTAGGTAACTGAACTGCTTTTCTTTTAGTTACAAAATTTTTAATGCATGAATGGCAAGTATGTATTTCGTAATTTAATAGATTGATTTACTAGAATTAACAGATTAGAATCACCCGTATTTCTTATAAAGCCGTTAGTAGTGTAATGGAGGCGCCCAGTAGTTTGTTTAAAATATTCCGGAAAACATACATATCTATCCTTTATTTCATTTTCGGGCATAAATCGGACCATCAATAATAGACAAGAATTAAATAAATTCTTATTCCATTAATGTTGCTGATTCTTTGTAATATGTGAAGACCTTCGACAAGTGATTTGCAAATCTTTTTGAATATGTAGTTTTAATGACAGGAATTTTAAACGAACAAATGATTGAGTGTAGGATTTTAAAAAGTTGGTGAACATGTTTCTCTTTACTACTTATAAAGTGTGTGTCCATAGAGTCCGTGGGCTCGTTAAAAAAAAGTACTCAAATACACTTTTCTGTGCAAATATTTATATTGCGGTTTTGCTATGTGTACAATAAGAACGACATTGTACTTAAATTGTACATTGTAATAAAGGCGCAATTAACGCACATCGTCTACTACAATTGCGGTTCGAATTGATTGATTTTACTATTCAAAATTAATGTGATGGAGGCGCCTGGTAGTTTGTAATTAAAAACAGAAAAGAATGTCCATCTTGCAAATTATTTCAGAACGTTGAAAATGGCTTCTGCAGATCTTAAAACAAGTTTTAACGCATGATTGACTAGCATTTTGCATTTTACAAGAATTATTTAAATTTGTCCATGTATAAGTTATAAAGTGGCTGTCCACGTCAATCGTGTACAGTATAAAACAATAGTACATACTTGGCTGTTTTGGCAAATTTCTTTGCCTTAGCGATAACGAAAGGTGACAAGCCATCTTTTATCGCCACAACCACAGGGATGGTCTAATTTTCCTCCCTCAGGAGCCAACAGATCGTCGGTTGGCTGGCGGGTATTTTTCTGGCGCTTCTTCTGGGTTAGTTAGTTGTTATAAATAAAACCCCATTCCGTCGCCGTCTTGGTCGATATGGTGCAATTAAACCGAACGTGAACACGAACAGTTGCGTTCCGTTTTTTCTCCTTCCTCAGTTTTTTCACCCGACCAAATGAACGCAAACTCGCTCCACAAACAATCGGGTGAAGGAAATATGCCGACGGTGGAGCTTGACGATTAGTATTCAAACGCTTTACTTCAAACGTTCCGGGAGGTGGTAGTTGAAAAAAGTTTTCTTTTTCTACAGGAGAAAAACATCTTAGGCAGCCCAAGATCTTATGCAGATCGGAACATATATCTTCCGATGATGATGATTTGTTTTCCTCGGTGCTTCGGCATGATTCTGGATTCTTCCGGATACCGCGTGGGTGGAGTGTGACGTAAAAGCGGACGTAGTATTTTTTTCGCTTCACTTTTGCACACTCGCAGAACCAAGAGATTGGAGGGTTAAATCATAGCTCGATTTAGACACACTTTTTGTATTTTTAAAACGATAGATCAAGACTTTCAACAGAGCACAAACATTTGGCATAACCAATTTTTCCACAAACTTCACTTTGCATCGATTTTTCTTTTTGTATTTTCTTCTGCAATTTTCCCACACCGTACTTCTCGCACTGGTCGATTTTTTCGAAAACCCCGACCCGACGGGGTTAAATAAACGTCGGTAAATGTGGTGCAATATATCTTTCCTCTTGTTGGCTCACGAATCGCGTACACAAAAATAAAACGAAGCCTTTTGACAATTTTTCCCACTAACTGTACAGCACAGACGGACGAACACTGGCGTGCTCTGGCAACGCAGACACACGTCTTGTCAGCTAGCGCTGATATGGGCGGTTATGCAATGACTTTTTCTTCCACGGAAGTCACTGGTTAACTATCGACACTCGAAAAGCATTTGTCAAATATTTGAACTTGTTATTAACTTATATTTTCCATCGCATTTCACCATATTCTTTTAATATATTTTTGAGCTCATCAAGTTATGCTCTTCACAATCACTTCAATAAAATTGATTGTAGCGTTTTTCGTACGCTTTGACACTTTAAGAGCATCTCATATACTTTTGCAAGGACTTTGACGTCAAGCGTGACCGCGTGGCCTTCGACGTACTGGAAAAGGGGTTGGTGAAAACGCACCCACTTGCTGCGGGAACTACCGGTCTTAATCCACTTGTCAATCCCGATCGGAAATATCGATTCACCAGCGTCGGAGTGAATTCGATGCGCGGTCAAATTAATTTTCAAAAGTAACAACTAACCCGATACTAACTCCGGGAAACCGGGTCCGGCCGGAACAGCACGGATGGCACGATTCCTCTCTCTTTCTCTCTCTCTCCCCTCTCGTTCCTTCGCTCTCACACACTATTCTGACGGGGGTGCGCGCGCGATCGCAGGCTTTTCGATCCTTCCGCTGGCAGCTGTGAAGTACGACTGAAGTTCGGCCGGCCCTAGTGCGACCGTGAGCGAAAAATATAGATATTCTAAAATTACGTCCGAACCGAAAATTTTTCGCTGTCCCGCCACTGCCGGCGCACACGTACGCGGGGCATATGGTATGCGTGTGCGCGTGCGGAGAGGGATGATAATTCGGGTTGGGCAAAAAGTGGGTAACGGTGGCACCGCACCGGACGTAACGCAACGTAACGCGCGCGCAAACCGGGTGGGCCATTGGCCGTCGTTCGGAAGCTTGCAGGGGGTTTTGCATGGGGTGTTGACTACCCACCTCCCTCAGACGACGATTGGGGCCATTTGTCGGCCATTGCCCACACGGGCGGAGATGGGCGGAAACGGAATTAAAACGGGAGTGTTAACCGGGAGCGATGGTTACAAGGCTGTACCCGTTCGGGGCGACGAGTGACGTTTGAGCTTGAAAACGATTCCGTCCTCCTGTGCACCGTGCTATGGAGCAGATGCTGGATCTGGCATATTTTTCTTGCCGTTTTTCCTTCGCTTGACACCTGTTTTTGTTTAATAGACAGGCGCCGGGAGGGTGACAAAAATAAGGAAAAACAGGTGGACAAGCGATTTTTCTCCCTGTGGATCATCGCGGTTTTTCCAAGGTTAAAATTGGACGGGGAGGAGGTAAGAGGGCAAGGGATAAATGGCATTGATTTTTGGGCACGGCTTGTGCACGCGTACAGACTGACGCCGGACTGACGAGGAGATTTTTGGTGCTCTGCCATGGTGGAAGAAAAAATAGCCAGAGGGATGCGCCATACGCAAACAAGTGCACCCGTAAGGTTGCTGAAATTTGCTCACCTTGACTTATATCCGTGTCGAAAGGGAGAAGGAAAAAGCGAAACAAAAAAAAAATGGTCGGAAATGGGAAAGTTATTCGCTGCTACCATAAGGCAGGAATTTATCACAGTTGATGGCGTTGCATTGCTGTCACATGCCGTTGTGAATTCTGTGTATATGCATGCGTTTGAGTGAGTTGTTATGCGTTTTCTGTTTCATAAAGAAATCAGATTCGGCCATTTTGCAACGGCTTATGGCGTAAAGGTACAGAGCTGAGAGCACACTGTCCACGATTTGGTATCCCAAAGAGATCAGGGAAGGGCAAACTTGTTTGTACAAGGGAGCTCGTTTCAATTATTTACATTTACTTTATATGCGTATTTCCACAAAATACTCAAAAAACGCATACGTATTTCCACATAGAAAAATTGTGTTTTCAATATTATTATATTAATAGTGTTATATTCAAAAGACAATTGTTTGATGTTCTTTATGTCTTTGAAATTGAAATTGCATTGAAAAGTGTGCTTAAATTTATATTTAAAAATAAACGTGAGACGATAGTGTGTTAGTATTGGTATTTTTCAAGTCATAAATAACCCTGACGCCAAGATTATAACTTGCAGTTTTCAAATAAATTGTTCGTTTCAGTGTTCACTTAATTATTTATAGTTCAGATTTAATCTATAGTAATCTTTATGTAAACCAAACGTTGCTAAATTGCGATAGCTTCAAACCCGGTTAACATAATATTTAGAAGGAAAAGATGGGTCAATTTTTAAAATTCTTTCCATTCGTAACCATTTGTCACGATTTCCTCCAGGTGCTAAAATTAATTTCCAAGTGTGTCTCCATCTCGACTATAAAGTATAAATAATTTGATGCAGGGAAATAAATTTACTTGACACGATCCTCCATGTTCTACAAACGAGCCGTACGTTACCGTGATATTTTTGGATCGATCGCACATTGAAGCAACGCATGGTGCCATTCAATTTTGGCCTTCGACACAAATGCAAGTAATCCTTCATTTGTTTTGAAGCATATTTTCTGCATCTAGCGTGTTTTCAACATAGCTTTTTCGCATTCACACAAAGAATGATCCTTCTGCGTTTATGTTCGCTCAAACATGATTTAATTTTAGAACATCCAAATCAAAAGCCGGTCAATAAAACTGTAACGTTGAAAGAAAAGAGCTGACCGAATCGTTGGGTTTCCCTAGCATCAGGGAACTCTTCAGCATACAATAGGATCGACACCCATCACCATTTGCTGATTTCAGGAAATTACGAGTCGCTTTCCTCAGCTTCGTACATTCTTATAGAGTAAAGTATTTTCCCACTCGAAGACTGTATGATGGTTAATTGTTGTAATCAACAAAGCAAAGAAACGGAGCTCCTAAAATTTCTATGTACCGACATGCGGTCACTATACTTCCGTTTGGTGGAAACTGTGTCGTACTCGTGCCTGTATTGGTACGGCTGTCGCTAATTTGCCGGTTGTGTAATGAACGCTGAACGGCGCTCTGTGACATAATCGAGATTGAAAATTTTGATGAGTTTTCCCGCCCGAGCAGATGTACGGAAGAGAGAAACCCAGCCGCTTCGCTTGTGACGAGCTTCATTGTTATTTTCGTTTCGAAAAATAGAAACCTAATCCCAGCGGCATGTCTTTCGATCTCCCCCTCCCCCTTCCCTTTACTCTCTTGCGCCCCGTCATGCTGTTTGTTTTGCGTGACTAGTTTCCGGCACCGGGATTGAGTAAACGAACCTACACTCTCCCGCCTGGGTGGGCAGAGGGGGGGCATTAAATCGGGAAGCACTGGCTGCCACTGGTTGTTGCATCATTTGCGTGACAGCTGGTTCGAGTTGCGATTCGTGTATTGCACCAGTTGGTGAAATCTGGGCCGCGTTTGGCAGCGTTCGAGGCAAAACTGACATTGCTGTCGGGTTTGGCCGTGCAACAAATTTGCATCGTGTGGTTTATCCTCGCTTAATCCCACCGATGAAGCACCGCACTGTCAGCAAGGTGTCTGGTTGCGATCACGCCCGATTAGTACCAACCATCGAAGTTCTCGTCCCGACTAATCGCCGACGAGTTTTCCGGCATCCCGATCGGTTTGATCGCAATGAGGCGACGATATGTGCTCCATTTGTATGCCGCACGGGTGTTTGTGGTCAAATAAATCCACTTCTCACTTAACAGCATCCTTCTGCTCTTACCCTAGGCAAGAGTACCAAGAGAGATAGTCTTTGGAACGATGATTTTCCGAGAGATTCCCTTTCTCCGTGCTCTTTAATCCAGTAGGTTCGTTTGTTTTCCAATAGGTGGCGCTGCACGCCAGGGTTGTATGATCATGTACGATCTCTTATAGATTTGTATTTGAATAGCTTAAAATGAACTTATTGAAAACTTCCGTTGGAAAGCACCTCAAAATGGGTCCAAATTTGAGGATATGGAACTTTTATGGCACATTTTACAGTGCTCGGAATATTATTAGAAGCTAATTCAAATTTATAGCACTGATCTGTTTGTCCTATTCATGGTAGGAAAAACGATGAATAACCCACACTCGATGTGTAATTTTCGATACATTTCAGTTAGTCAAACAGTTTTTTCGTATTTCATATTTCGACACTTACCATAAAAAAGTCACGGATGTCATCGTTCGAAGCGAGGAACTCTTGCGCAATCGGTGCGTCCCGGCAATATCTAACGTGTTTGTCGAAGTCCCGCTCGAGCCGCAGGAACGTTTTGCCGATCATTTTCGGATTGTTCGCGTAGTACTTTACACCCTCAATCAGTACCCTGAGGCCGGGTTGGAGGTAGAGCAAGAAGGGTATGAAAAATGAAACCAAATAGAAGAAGCGGAAACGTTTAATAGCTGGTATAAAATGACACTGCCATTAGGCGAAAATAAAATAACGTTCCCATCGTTAACTTTCTTTCCCTCCTCTGACACGTTGAGTGGTTTCGAAAAAGAAAACAAACCCCGAAAACCCCTACAGCCCTACGTATACTTACGTATTGTGAAAGTCCGCTATCTGTTTGAAGTTGTTAAAGATGTCATCTTTATGATCGCGCACGACCCGCGGCACCTTGTTGTCCTTGTTGTCGATGTACTTGAGGTAGTTGTCGACGACCTGCTGGAGATCCTTGGCGAACTCCTCCTCCGTTTCGACCAGCTCGCGGACGACGGCTCTGGCGAGAGAAAGCACCACGTAAAGTAAGAGAACGTGCTGTAAATTGCGATAATCCTGGCCGCTGGTTTATTGCTGCACAAGTGCAGGTTTGGGGTATTTTTTCTTTTCGTGTTCGGTTATGGCTTACTCTCGTCTGTAGGCGGCATCGTTGGACTTCTCGCCGAAGACGGCCTGCTCGGTGTGCATGATGTCCAGCACGGACACCGGTATCCAGCCGGCCTTGGCATTGTCATCTCCGTCGAAGATTCGTACTTTCCACCTAGAAACGGGCCGATGAGTTCGAGAAGAAGAACCAGTCAGAAGCAAACGATGTAAGAGTAAAAAAAATTCAAGAATGAGTATTTGAGCTTTGAGACTGATTGTTAGATTAAATTGTTTTGAGTTATTTAATAAATTTACACTACATATGGGCTATAAAAAATAAAATAATAAAATATTCCAAATTTAAAGTGAAGTCTCTAAGAGCTCCGAAAACAAACGACAAATTTTAACGATTTTTCCTATAACAACGGAAAACGTTAACAACTTCCTCTTGAAAGCAGCGTAAAGAATAGCATTTCTCTTAAATTCAGAAGAAGTTTGATAACTTTATCAATAAAATTGAATCAGCAGGTGGCCAAAACAGTATTTAAAAACTTCCAGCATTACCGCGGAACGAATTTGTTTGATTTTGTTAGACATTTCTTGTCCGCTGAACTCGGTTGACATAGATTTTTCACTATTTTGGCCTCAGAATATTTTCTTAAAGTACTTAAGTGATGTAACTTTACAATATAATTTCAAATCAATTAGCTCAATTAGCTTCAATTTGCTTCATTCTCAATTAGCTTCAATTTGCTTCATTTCATTCTAAAGCTTGGTTAACTTTTTACTTATCGTTGATGAAAATTTGTCTATTTTTTTATTGCATACGTTATATTAATTAATTTACTTGTTTGTTATTACCGTATTTTCCGTGTATAACAACTCCATTTTAGATAAAAAAGGGATCAGATTTCAAAGTCAAAAATAAGTAAAAAAGGGGTAAAATTCGAAAAAATATGGTATGTAAGCAGTATTCAACTACCGTTGTGAAATGTTCAGTAATTCGACAGTTCAGATGAAATTCCACAAGTTCCAAATTAAATTTTGTCAATCTGTGATAGTGTTTGGGCAATAACCATTCTTTAATTCTGAACAATAGACTAGCGATTCTCTGCGGTAAAGGATGGCACGGTAATTTTTCAAAAGATCCCCAAAACAGTACAAATCATTACTTGTGGAAGAAGGTAATTGAAAATTTAAAAATTTATATTTCTAAATTATTAAAATTTGTTCAGAGAAACATAACTCTCATTCAGAGAGAGAACGTTAAACATTATTCCTATAAGAGGACCGGGCAAAGGAGCTTTGAGGCGTTCTCATCTTTTTCGACTGTTGGAATTTCTGATAAAGGCAATTCTTTTTTGGAACCTTTACTATTAAAATCAGGTTACAGCATGTTTGCAATTAATAAAACTCTAACTTAGAAAAGTGTAGTACCGAGGGCTGTGGTAAACACAGCCTTCTAGGAGATAGTTCAACAGACAGCAAACTGTACATGTTGCCTGAATGAAACATCACATCCAGAAGTTTTTATAAAATAACATTTTTTCGTATAGTCCTCCGTAGTCCGTAGATCGGAGAATATGACTACATACAATCGGGAGTCTTCTTTATTGGACCGACGAAAAATTATTTGTCATGTAAACAATTTATTTTACTTGTCAGATCTGTTCTTTCTTATTAAAAACTTTCGTACATTATTACCTCCATTATTGTCGAAATAAAAAAAGGTTTAGTAAGCTGTATAGCAGTAATCAAAGCAGCAAAACTCACTTCTCGTTCGGCTTCGGTTGGTAGGACGGTGGCTGCGGGCTGACGCTGCGCCGGTGGGCAGAGCTCTGGTGGTTTTTCTTCGGCTTCACCGCCAGCTTGTGGCGCGAGGCGGAACTGTCTAGCCGGTCCTCCGCCTGGCCGATGTTCATCTGCGGATCGAGCTTGGGCTTTCTGTGCATGCAACGATGGGGATGATAAGGATTCGGATACGGTTGAGTGGCTGCGCGGACGCGTCCCATCACACGGACGAACGGATGCTACTTACTTGGCCGCATTGGCTGCCGAGTCGCCCATGTCGAGCACCTCGACCAGATCGCCGATTCGCACCGAGATCGAGTCCGGCCCTTCGGCATCGTAGTTTTTGTTCACCACCAAAATATCGTACATCTGCAATTGGGGGAAAGCGTTAAGGAAAACAGAAAAGGTTAGCGAATGAAGCGTTGCATCATTGGTGGGATAAAATTAATGAAAACAAATGACCTGGCCAAGGAAGAGTTTCATACATACACGCGCACTTCCTGGCAACCGCTCATAGAACCACGCGATCCTACGGCAGGCAACATTTCCGGACCGATACCACTCGGATGCGAAGCGGTTGGCACACCCTTCCGTAGGGTGCGAATCGATGCTCGATTATTTTGGCGTTGCAACCGAAATCGCCTGTAGCTGCTCCTTTATTTCTCTAATCGACGTTGACTAGTGGCGGCACTGGCAGCAAAATAATTGTCCCCAGCAAAACGGCGAAACGGTGTTAATTTGGGAAGAGCGATGTAAGGTTCATGTTCCGCCTCGAAGTGATCTTATACCAGCTCGTTTGGCAGGTTAAAGTGACACATTCCGAGCTGTGACCTTAAGATCGGTGAAGGAGGATTAATTTCCAGTGCAAAATTATATGAAACCTCCATAAAACAGAGAAAAAGAGTTTAAAAAGGAAACCACCTCATGATACAAATGAGTGCATTTTTAATTGGGCTATAAATCCGTCAGCAATTTCCACGCGATACAATTTATCAAATGCTTGTTTTTATGTCGTTAAGGGCGTTTTTTACATGTCGCACCGAAAACAACTAAGCAATTTGGCAACCTTCCAGGTTCTCGCCTAGATTTTTGTTTTATTTGATTTGTAGAACATGTTTTTCTACGTGATATGAAGATGTGAATATCGGTCAAATAAAGATTAATTGACGTGATCAGCAGGTTATAAAGATCGATCATCTTCGACGTTTTATATTTCATGATTTCCAATGCACAGCACGTCGACAACCCGGTCAAGACTAATTGAGATCGATCCGTTGGGAGAGTTTCTCGTTTTCACTGCATTTTCCACCAAATATGCCAAGAACGCCCAACAAAATTAGTGCCATTTTCAGACGTCATCTTCCTGGCTCGCGTGGGAAGGAACAGATTTGTTATTTTTTCGTTTTCTTTCTTGGATGAGTAAGAAAAACGTGGAACATTTCAATTTGGACAATGGCGTTTAAAAAAAGGTGCACGTTTCGTGCTTGAATTTTGCGTCCTTCCATCTAATTGGTGCTTCGGTTGCCAGCGGGCGGCTGTCAAGACGAGACATCCGTCTATCCGTTTTTGGCGAACTGTTCGAGTTTGGTTCACATTCGCAAGTTTGGGGGGAAAAAATGGTATCCCAAGGATCGTACACTGGGGGAGACGTCCGCAAGGTTTGAAGTGACACTTCCTGTCACACGTGACCCCTTTTTTCCCCAAGCTAAGCTTACCAATTTGTCGCTTTTCCACGAAAAATCAACACGTAAACAGCTAGAAGGTCGTGACTATGATGAAAAGACTCCTGTTTTTCTTAACTTTGTCCTCCACTATTTGACCTAGTCATACCAAAACATCCTTGACCGTGGTGTTTGTGAGGTTGGTTGGCTTTAGTTTTTGACAAAGCACCACCTTTACCCTCCGCATCTCGCCTTGGTAAACAAATGCCAACCCTACGCAATGGGACAGGTAGGAAAGGTGATCGTGTTGTACGAAAACGCACACCAAACCAGCGTTGCATGAAGGTTAAATTTAGCCGAAGGTGGTGCTTTGCCCACGCATAAGTAATGCCGATAATTTGTGGTCGTTACTCGTGTCTGGATAGTTCCCTGGTCCGGTTGGTTTTCCTTCGGGATGATCTTTCTTTTCCCCCACAGCACGGCCTGGTCTCTCGCTGAAACTCAAACGAGTGTGACGTACGCGTTCCCTGATCTGCAAAGCGGCCGCCATATTTACTATCGCCCTCCGCGGGGCGCGCCGGGTGATGATCGTGAGGGTTTAATTGTTTTTCCTCACCGGTGGATGAGTGGATGTGTGAAATGTGGCCAGATTGAATTTGTTTACCAAAGGAGGAAAAACAATGTGGTTCCATCGCCTTCGACATCGATTCCCTCGATTGGGGGCCGGGAGGATGTTTGATTGGAGCCATAATTTGTATCTCAAATGAAAGCAAGTAGGTGCATTCCGCTTCGCAGACCAATTGTCTGCATTCTTCGTGCAGATTTTAGTGTCAATGATTGCAGATTTAAGTCAAGGTTAATTTGCAATAGGAATTTCAATTGAAATTAGTAATGAAAAACATTTTTAAAATTGTACATAAGAAAAATAGGATAATTCTTACACCTATGTTTATAGCGAACAAAGAGACCAATATAAAACTTATTTTTATTTTACTAAATGAAACAAACCAAAAATTAAATCAATTTAGACTATCAGCAATAATTTTCCATAATTGTGTTTGTACTAAAGTACAAAACAAACTACCAGTTTCATCTCTAGCGGCTTTCCACGCAATCTTAATTATTTTTACACTTTCTGCTAATGAGACGTTCGTTGCCATTGAACCTCACTCCTCCAGGCGATGTAGGCGTAACGTTGGAAGAAAAGGAAAAGCCACAGTTATTTTCGTAAAAATAACAATTTAAAACTTCCCACTTTTGCAACCATTCCAACCGCGAACAGCTTCGAACATTACTTTCGTCGTACGAGCAACCGGTGCAGTTCGTTGGCCCTTGCAAGGGCAGTTTTCCATTGGCCGAAATGTAACTCATGAAAACTCATGCATTGAATATTGAAGGTTAACTCGAAATGAGTAGCTCGAGAAGATCTCAAATTTCGTTCATCGATAATTGTATATGCTTGGCAAATCGACGCCTCCTTGGACTTGTCAATCATGCGAGCAAATCGAACTTCAACTGAATCGAAAACCCATTCAATCGTTGAAAATGGAAGATCGTTTCAAGGAGTAACGAAAAGTCATGGATAACGGTGGATTCGGAAAAGCAACAAACCTTGGATCGATCCAAGGAAAAAACGATTTAATTCAAACCGCATGGCGAGGGTGGAAAACGTGACTCGAAGGTTGGACCCCGTTCTAGGGAGTGTTATGGCTCGGAAGTGTCGATCACATTTCCCGAACATAAATGCCAAAACGCCACAACATCGCCACTCCTTCCCATCCTCGATGATCTTCTATCACGAGCGTGGGGAAATCTCTTCCTGCGGTTGTCCGCATTTTCCACCGATATTTATACGCGTTCGGCATCAAATGGAAGGCTGCTGCGGAAAGTTAAATAATAAATAAGGTTTATTTTCAGCGCCCGTCTGACTGGGGCGGGAACGCAAGCCGTTTTACGGTCGACTGGCTTTTTCCAGCGTGATTTCCCACAATGAAGTGGTTTTCACGTCTGCTGGGAGTGAGTGTGGTGAGCGATTTTTTTATTGCCCTTCCCGCCCGAATCCCTCCAGCTCAGACGTTGGTGGAGCAACATTTTGTTTGTTTGTCGTAAGCGAATCCATGTTTTTCCGAGCGCATGTGATTTCCTGTGGTGTAGGTCAAACACGGACCTGGCGTCACGTGTCGGCGATCGGACGAAATCTCGCCCATTTCCACACACACACACACGTACCCACAGCCGGTGAATCATTTATCCACCGTGACAAAACCGGCTGCTATATTTTTCGTTCATGAGAAAAGTTAAAAAAAAAATATAAATGGATGGAAAATGGGATGGGAAGAGAAGCGGGGGAGTTAGAGTGGAAATCAAAACAACAACAGCATGTCCCGGGGACATCAGCTGAGATTGAGTCATTGAGTGGCATCGTCATCTGTTTGTGTGTTGCTAACGAGCAACATGTAAAAGAAGATGGCTGCATATGATAAGTGTTTTTATTGCAATAAATAAGCAATTTTATTCATTTGTTACGAAAACGGAAAAGGGGTGAGACAAATTTGGCAAACCAAAATATAGGCGTAATGAAAATGATTTTTTTGGGAAGATCTAGAATTTATTCTTCTCGAGAAGGTATGAATGACAACATTAGTGTTCAAGGAAACTAAGAAGGTCGTATAGGGAAATGTTTATTGAGACTGTTACATTGTAAATGAATTTAAATTACTACACAAACAATCTTTTATGTTAGTTTTTTTTGTTCTATTTGTTATAATTCAACTTTAAATATTTATTTGATTTGTAGCATGCAATTGTTTAATATTATTTATATTGGCTACATTTTGTGTTATCTTAATCCAATATAGAAAGAAAACGAGCTTAAAATTATTTCATTCCATAAAGGATCTTTTCTTAACAACTTCTAT
>KE525278.1:181764-219376 GCA_000441895.2 Anopheles sinensis | reverse complement strand
TTCACTACACAAGCAAACTTTGATGGTCTTATCTTTAGACAGCTTTGTTCTTTTTAAAATTCAACTTTAAGTGTTTTATATAATTTTGGTATGAAATTGTTTAATATTATTAATATTTTTTATATTTTGTATTATCTTAATCCAATATGGGAAAAAATGAACTTAAAATTATATCATTTCATAAAGGATTATTTTCTTAACATTTTATATTTTAATTGCCTGATGCGTACCTTAATTCTAATAAGAAGGTAAAGAGTTTAAAAAATTAAAAATTAAACATTTTGAAGCATGGTTATTAAAAGAAGCCCAGCTGACATGTGACGCTCAACAATTTTAGGAGTTTCCCATCTTGTCATATTTTTTACGAGCACAGTTTATCAAAGGGGCTTTGCATCCGACTCGCCGCATTTGGAGAAGTTTGATTTATTTCGGAAGAGATAAATCTAGATCATTCGAAATGCAAAGGCCAGCCAGCAGAAACATGGCTAGCGCAAGCGAGTGCCATTTAGCATTTCGTGAAAAACGCACAATATCGCCGCGAGGCGAGCCGGCTCATTCATGAAACGTCGCTCGGGCCGCACATCGCCGACGTGAGCCATAATTTAGGGTGAATATTTTTAGCCCACAAACACCGCACCCAGGTGTGAAAAGCCGTCGGAGAAAATTAAGCACCGCATCAGCACGGGCGATGGAAGAGAAAAGCCGCATCGGCCGCGAAGCGTTGATGATCAATTTAGCCCCATTCGTCATGCCACGCGAACCCCGTATCCCATCCTCGATTCACGCACACACACACACCCACTGCCCAACACGTGCCCCTCGGATCGAACACAATTTTCATCGTCCAACGACCATCTTATTCACGCCGCCAAATCATCTGGAGTTCATTAATTGTTTAGTTTCTCGCGCCACCTCGTTACGTTGTTGCCAGCGGACCGTGACGTCATTGTGCGGCGTGGGTGGATTTGAGTGAACCACCTCCGGGACAATAAACCATCTGTAGCTAAGTAATACCGCTCGGGTTCCATCTTACGCACGGCGCAAAGTGGCAATGCGGTTTCTGAGCATTTTCCACCTTTTTCTTCCATTTTGCGAGAGTTTTCCTTTGCGAGTAAAAAGTGCGTGATGAATACGATGATAAAGTATTGCGCTAAAGCGGTCATCCTGTGTATGGAGCTCGTAATATCCATCAGCGAAGGTGAAATTGGCGTAGAGCGTTTATTCGCCAAGCATCTCCAAGCCGGAGTTCGTCAAGAGTCCCAAGAACCACATCGGTTTCGATCAAGAACGATCTTTCGAAGGCGATTGGCAGAACCTTCGAGCAAATAAAACTTGTTTGCAAAGAACTGGGATTAACAAATCCAATTGACTGACGTCAGTTAATGTCAAAAATTTTGAAGATATGACCCTTCAAGTCTTTGAAACGATACAAATTTTCTTAGGAGTTTTGTACCTAGAACCTAGAGTTGCTGTTGAGTACAGGATATACAATTAAAATTTGCTCCTTCGATTTTTTCATCCTCCAATTGACACTCCTTTGTCAAGCAACGGTTTCGATACGGTAATCGTGAAGAAACTCGTATCGAGTGTTATCCATTGACATGGCATTTCATGTTTACCACGATGGATCTGTTGTTTGACAGAACCAAAACAACTCGAAATTAAAAAAGGGAAAAGTTGAAAACAACATTTTTGATTGAAAACAACGATTTTCAAACAGTTTTTAACACGTTGACTGCCAAGCAGTTTTAGCACACTTTCTTAGAACAATCTTTGTCGATTTAATATAATGATAAAATTTATTAAACAGTCGGTTTTCGGCATCCAGGCAAAGACTAACTTTCTCATAGAATTATTTTTTAATATTATGATAATTTTCATGTTGTATTTTCATACATTTATGAGGCAAAAACTTTTTAGAACAAATGACAGCTGGCAATCAAAAATGATAGCCATGGCAGTCAACGTGTTAATCAATAGGAACATCATTTACTAACGAAAGAGTTGAATTTTGTGAAGTTGGAAGTTTACTCCCCTAATCGATTGCAAAGTTCCCCTTTGGCTTTGCACGATTCCCCTCGCAATTTGACATATTCCCTTGTATGATTGCAAAGTTCCTCGATGGGAATGTATGCATTCCCCTGTGCCGATGAAACTTTACCTACCGTTTGAAACATTCCATTATATGGATCAAAACCCTGTATCAAAAATCTTCGGTGTGGCATCTTTACCTTGCGACTAATTTTTTAAATGCCAGGAAACTATAAAATTGATTCCGCTTAATAAAGTTAGAGGGAATAGGAAGAGATTGTGGAATAAACAACACTCTTGACAAACTTCTGGCAAACAAATGTTAATACCATCTCATATTGGAGAACTCTGTACGCATAGAGTTCCTGACCAGATCACCAAATAGACCAGACAAGAAACACGGTGCGTGTGTTCGTACTTGCCGGTGAGAACCGTCCTAGAGAGAAGTTAGCGGATGGTTTATTTTTGGAATTATACAACCAACCACCGCTTCGGTCCGCTTCGTCTCCCTAGGATCCCCATACCCTAGGTGCTCTCGATACTTCTTCCCCGTGCAAAGGAGATGTCGACGACTGACAGGATGGTGGAGAAAAAGCGCACAGACAAACTGGCACGCACTGAGAAACCGGGCTGCATCACCAGAGTGCCGTGGAGCTGTAAAGATGATGAACGCACACGAAGACGACGATGATGCCGCGAGGAACGGCAATACGAGTTGGTGATCGTTAATCCGCTAATAGGTGTGCTCGCCCGGCCATACAGCATCGAAACAAGCCCTGCCACAATGGGGAAAAGGCGGACATAAGTCGATCTTTAGTATCATAATTTAAGTTACATTTCCTTGCAGTAGACTAGTTAACTAAGACCGATCCAAATTTTTAGCCTTCTATGTTGAGTAGATTTTGAGAAATAATCTGTCGAAGTCAAAAAAGCGAAAAAAAATGACCCTTGTAAGCGAACTTTTATTGATTGCTTGATGGCTTTCATTTGGATAGTATTCAACGATAATACTAATGTATTATACATCATTTGAAAGGTAATACATTCAGCTTTCATGTGAAAAAATTAAAAATGCATATTTAGCATTTCTTACTTACTTTTGCAAGTGATAACTATAAGGCATATTGAAAAAAATACACTCTTTAAACTTTGGTAATGCAGCAAAAAAATGTTTCGATGTGTTCTGCTCTAAAAAGTTTTGAATAACAAAATTTAACTTATTTTAAACTATTTTGCAAAGTTTCACTTGCGGCAAGTTGCCGGATCAACCCTAACCGTAATTTTGAAAAAATTACCTACTACAGATCGTTCCCGGTCTCTATGAATTACAAATTGAAAAATTATTGAAAACAAGCAAGATTTAAACAGTTAAGTGTTTTATCCTTCCATGAAAATACGCTTATCAGTTACTTAGTGTGTTTATACTTCTTTTGCCGAACAGTAACCTTGGTAGTAATCAAGATCAAAGAAATTGTTGATCTGTGCGGGCTTGACCGATCAGTCAACGACAATGTGACAGTTGAAGCCATCCCAGATGCAGTCTGGAGATTTAACCAACCAGCACTAACTACTAGCAACCGGTCAATTCTCGTTAAAGAGAAAACAGCTCACACCAAAGCACTCCAGTCTACCACTAAGATTGATCGTAGTACTGTAATATGGATGAACTCTGAATTAAACATAACGATTTTTTTTAAAGACAACAACAATAGTTCTGTTGATGATGAACAAAAACAGTATTGCTCACGGGTGGAAAAACGGTAACAATCAAGTTCAATTTCATTTTGAGAATGATAGATCGAAGAATATTATCAGTGATCATGGAGCATCTAAGGTCAGATGAGTGATCTAGCTTAGCTTGAAACATGATCTACCCCACAGCCTTCTGCATTATTGCACGGCATTTCCCCACTACAATGTTGGTTGTGGCTTCTTCAGTGTTTATTAAGTTATTTATATTTTATATATATATTCCTTTGAAAAGGAAAGAGAAATGAGAAACGAACTGTTCCCCATGAGTACAGCACAGAGTATGAAGCGTAGAAAAAAATAATTCGTGAAAACCACTACGATGCATTCGGTGTGAGACTTGATTAACCTCGAGTAGGATCTTCATGAACAAGCACCGCAGGGATTGTTTGTCGTCGAATATTTTTCAACCCCGAACTTGCGAGTACTGTTCTCAATGTAGATCAATATGTGATAGAAAGATTTAGGAATATATTGATAACCATAAGCTGCCAGAAACTTATAAGTGCTGAAAAATTAGACTCGCATAGCAAAGCTACTTATCGTTACTCTTTATCACTATATTGTTGGTTTAAAATAACGGCCTCAGAACATGAAATTTTGGCACATGCTTGAGATATTATAACGCAGCCCCTTCCTCTTAGGTTTTAATGAGAAGAAACATAAGAAGCGCGTTAGAAATTTTTTAGGCAAGATTGGACAGCACATGCACGAAAATCATCAAGGGCGAACAACTTAGAAGATACGTTAAAGCGGGCAATACACAGTAGTGATCCAATACTAACTACGGTTTCATTAGACTATAGACAGCACGGCAACAAAAAGCTTAGCTTTCCAGCCATCGTTACAGACTTTTTTAACATGACGGACAATGAAAATGAAGATATGTTAATTGTCCGTGTATCAAATCATGTCGATCACATTGAAATGAGCTTGAATGACGATGTAAATTGAACTCATTAAATAAATGTGCTTTTTAATTTAGTTATACATATGAGTACTTTGATTTTATAAAGATTTGTAAAAATTACAGGTGATCATGCATATAAGAATCACAGACATTTTTTTAACAAAACCGTGTGTGCTGTGCATTGCATACCTTCAGGCGTTAAAATTTTATAAAATCTCAAATAATTAATTATTCATAGTAATTAAAAGCATGTAGCATAGTTACAATGTTGACTTTGAGTAAAACACGTTCACACAATATCAAATCATCGCGAAAAGTCTGCCGATTCTCTCTAAAACTAATAATGTCCGCTTGTTCCATACAAGTTCCCCATTGTGCCTGCGGCCCTAGCACGCTGATGACCGTAACGCCGGTGCGTTGTTGGCCACTAAGTGTCGCGTTCGTCATCCACGCCAAGTGTCACGCACTGCGGGCAAACCGGCTGCCTTTCGCTCGACGGAGACGAAGACTGACACATGAGCCAATTTGGGTCCCATCCAATGGCGAATCGTCTAATGAGAGCTAATGAAACAGCAAAATGCTATTTACACCGCCGGACTAGGGTGGGCCCGGCTCCATAAACGATCCCATGTACGCATATTTATTTCACGCCACCGGCAGGAAGACATCCCGACGTATCGCTGCATCTCGTGACGTACGTGATGACAGAGCGACAGGGACACTCGGAGTCGGGATGGGGTTCGCAAGAAGCCAAGGGAATTTCAATGAACTCCACCAGCTAGGCTGGCGTTTATGTGCACAAGAAAACAAACATCGTTTCGATCGAGTTTTACGACCGATCGTTTCGGGGCACTGGCCTACACTGGTTTGTCTGCAAACCGACGTAATGGTCGAGTTGTGTTGTAATGGATGGATTACTATCGATATTTACTTCCCTTTCTTTCATTCTAAATTTGTGTTTGTTCCTGAATGGAGTAGATTCATTCCAAGCAGTGACTTCAAAGAAGTACCAAGTGGAGGCGTAATGTTATTCTTTTTCTTCACCACATGGACACCGTTTGTTTAGATGTGTATTCTTTCGTTCCTCTCCAAGGAATCGGGTGTTGCATAACTTTCAGCTACACGTCCGAAACGGCATCCATCGAATGTGGGTCAAGCGCGGAAATGTCTGACATTAGCGAGAGTACTTCGCCAAAGTCACTTGTGGCATCCTGTTATGACAGCTTCGCTTCGTATCTTTCCGGGTATTTCTACAGTTTGCGGTCTGGTGACCCCATTATGCTGGGTTACTTTACGGTTTGCCTCAGCACTGGATAGATTCCTCGAAGTTTTGCAAACGAACGTTACTAAATATCCCATGCAGAAGTATCTAGGTGACCTTGTCGGATATTCTTAGTACCGAGGCCGTTGCAGGTAGGTGGAGGAATCTCCAGTGAACTACGTATTCTGCCGCATGGTCCATTACATCTATTAGGACAGACAACGAGTGATTTATGTACTGCAGGATACAACTTCATTCGATGAGTAATGGATTTATGGAAGAACGTTTGAGGTCCGCTTGAGTAACCAGATGGGTTGAGTAGTGTTGATGTCGTGAAAGATGAATGTGAGTTAGCTAGGAAGTCAGGTGATATATCACTAGCGCGTGTCAAAAAGTTCCATTGGAAGAGACCAAGCGTGGCCGTAAATGTCTTAAAGAAAACGCAAGTAAAACACATGCTCTGAAGAGTATTTTATTGTAGTTAATTTACATCTCCACGCTCAGGTCGAAATATGTGTACATCAGTGTAATTTCAGTTCAGCATTTGTAGTCGCAACGTTTTCAAGCAAGCGATTGGATCACTCGCAGTGGGAGCTTAGTACGCACTACACCTTATCAAACTTACTAACTAAGCAAAATAAATGTATAGAAATAAATGAAATGCCCTAAACTTAAGAGCTAGCACGGCAGCGACAAAGCAAAGATATCCGCGTCCGCTCCTATCACTTCCAGTTCCAGTCGTGCACGTTCGCACGGGATGGCGTCCGATGGATCGAGTCCCGGCTGCTGGATCGATAGCAGGTTGCCGGATCACGACCCTGCGCCAGCGAGGCCTTGATCGCTATCCTCATTGCCATCGGTAGAGTCTGTAAGAGGGGAGGGTATAATAGAAAAGAGAGGCCCCGGTGGAGGAGCAGTTAAGATCACGTCGATCGTAGTATCATAGATCATTAGAGTCGACGAACCGCAGATGTTCAGCTGTCGGGAAAGTGCCCCCCCTGAGTACAAAGTACGACCAGGAAGAAGGCAGACTAGACTGGCTGGAATCAATTTCATCGCACAAGCAAATTTGTCGATCCCAGCCACAGGCCAGCCATTTCCTCGACCGCTTCCTCCTGCTTCGATCCTTTCGAGAACCCGACATACCCTTTTTAAGGCACTATTTATAGACGACCCATTCGCGACGAGCAAACGCATGCGAGCTGAATTCTACGTCGATGTCTGCGTGTATCCTAGCTAAAGCGATTGAGGGAGAAGAGCCAACAAGACCGAAGATAACGGCTAGTTCGCACACGAAGCCGTTAGCATGATCCATTACTTAGACCACTGATGAGGTTTCGCGGGGTGGGGGGAAACCATGCGCAATGGTTTAGCAAGGTGCTCTAGGCAGCATAAAGTCACTTGGTTTTAATTTGCGTCCGTCTTCAAGAGCCGTAGAGCCGCTAAAAATAGTCTTCGAACGAAAGCAACGAAAAAATCCCTTAACACAATATCGACCATCCACGTAATGTTTGCCATTATCAACGGCTCGACCGCGAGGTTCACTAATGGGTAGATACTGACGTCGCGGTAAGAGGAGGTACTACTATATTTTGAATTTCTTTTTCTCTCTTGGAACAGTTGCGATAAACAATTGCAGATGTTTTTGGTTCCGTAGTTGATATTTTTCCGAGTGGAAACTGAGGTAACAAGTTTGAGGCGAATGAACCTTGCTTCTGACCGTGCTCGGAGGATGCACATTGACGTGGAATGTTGTTTGTCTATCCATCATCGAACTGAGTCGATGATGTATGGAGAAATCGAGAGCGTAACCATTAGTAACATTCTATTAGCAGACGGTAACCAAACCAGTGACATGAAAATAACTTTATTTTGGCGAATTGGCGAACTCTTGGCGAAATTGGCGAAAACTACGAGCCTGGCGTCCTCTATGTCATTAAAAGTGTGAAGATTTATCACCGACAACAAAACTGTTCTCGGAATTCGATCTCTAAACTTGCGGGGTATCGGGGAAATTCCCCCAGATTTTTTTAACGGTCACAATCCATCAAAGAGCGGAGGTTCGCCAAAGGTGAGGGCTAGGCCCCGAACAAAATAGAACCTGTCAACTCAACTCAAGCGGCTGTCCTTCAAACGCATAGGTCGGTCGGGCGGATCGTCTATAATTAGTGCACACACAGGCGTACCCGTGTTTCGCGTTTTGTTTCGGTGGTTCTCGAGTTCTCGGCTGTAGGTTCCGATTGTGTCAATGGCTCTCGCGTGTTCTACCTTAACATTGTCTGCCGGTGCGCTCTGGTGCGCGTACAGCTTCTGGTGTGCGATCGGACTGGGCTGCGTATGGCGCTGCTGCTGCTGCTGGTGATGATGATGCTGGTGGTGAAGTTGATGATGGTTGCTTGGGACGGAAGTTTGCTGAAGCGATAGCGGCTGATGGTGAAGATGCGGAAGATGTGGAAGGTGCTGATGCAAGGGACCGTTGCTCGTGTGGTAACCATTCATTGGTGGAAATTTACGGTTCACTAGACGCGGACTGAACGATTCCTGACGTTCCAGCTTGGTGCGCGGTGTGGTGCCGATTCCGTTGTAAGTCTTGGGTGATGTCGTTCCGTTGGTTGCTCTCTGGGAACCTCGTCGAGATAGGGACGGCCGGTAGAAGTAGGCCGAGTCATCGAGCACGTCCAACCCATCGTGACTGCTGCTACTGGTGCTGAAGGTGTCGCACGTGTCCGGTTCCTCCTGGAACTCGCAGGTGTACATCGAGAAGCGGTGCACGAACTTGGGAGTTATACGCAACGCCGACAGTACATTTAGCGGTTGGAAGTGTCGTATACCATCCTCATCAAGCACGGTATAGGCGATCTTGCCAGCAAGAACTTCATGACTCGATTCGCGTGGTATTACCGCCTGGAAACCTCGTTTGATGATAAGGAAGGCGCGAGGGCATCGTCGCATTGTCTTGCCACCAACACCACCACCTCCACTCTTCAGGAAGAACTCCTCGATAGCGAGTTGGTTGTTGGTGTAGAACAGCGAAAGTGGCACATCACGAGATGTCTCGAGGGCGAGCTTACGAGCAGGTGCATATGACAACGCTCCACTTTGACGGATCAGTTCACGCAGCTTATCACTCTTGGTGGCGTGTCCGGGTGTCTTCTCGAGCCCATCCATCAGCTCCCGATACTCATCATCATCTTCCGCTAGCTGCTCCATGATCAACACCCGGTTTATGATGGTGAACAGCTCGTCTTCCCGGTGTAGGTCTCGAAGGGCCTCGGGGTGCGTTCGAAGGTATTGGAAAGTTTCCGCTTCCTTCGTGTGGCCTAGTGGCTGTGCCAGTCCTTCCGACTTGCGGAGTAGTGCTCGGAGTGCATCCTGCGATCCACCATCTTCCAGCATTTCACCAAGCGTTGCCTGCGCACGATCTTGAATACCCTCGACAAGTGCCGTCTGGAGGATCTCCGAGATATTAACGCTATCCTCAACTACACCCGAGCTCTTCAAGCTGGTGACAATCGACTTAAACAAGTGTTCGTCCTTCTTAAGCAGGTTAACAAACGCCTCCGACATTCCTCCATTGTCCAACAGCTGACAGAACTCCTCGATTGCGTCACGATTCTGCTCCAGTGGAAGTTCCTGTTCGATCGCTTCCCCATCACCGCCTCCAATAAGTGCAGTTAGAGTTTTGAGCTTCTGATCAATGTTGTTGCGCACGATCGTTCGATTGACCACGCCGAGCAGGTAATCCACAGCGCCGGGAGATTCCACGACGTGTTGAAGTTCCTCCACCGTATACTCGCCAGTCGATGCCTTGATGGCGTCCGCAATGATCTCGTACATGGTGCGCGTAGGTGCACCGTCACTCGGGACTTCGGCGAGGATCGCAGCTAGGTTGGAGGCCAGTGACTCCACCACACCGATTGATCCGTTACATACACCTCCATCTATCGGTCCGTCGGTGGTGGCGTTGGCACTATATTGTAGCGACTCCAGGTCCACCTTCCTGCACACAGCCTTCAGCCCATCGAAGATGGTCTCGAGTGCGTCAAGGCCTGCACCGGGTAGGTTGTTCTCGGCCAGGAAGTGTTGCAGTGCTTGACGCTCCTTGGTGCTTTCGAGTACGTAGTCAACGGCGGACGCTTCCACCTGGCGGCCAATTGGCATGCCTGACTGAGCCAGACTAGCTAACATTGCCGTGTCCAGCGCACTCACAACCAGTGAAGTCTCGCCAGGAACTCCGTCAACAAGGGTCGGTCCTGGACCGGTTGGTTTGAGTAGTTTCAATTCTTCTGGTGTGACGGTGAAACTCTGAACCAGGAACTCTTCGTCGCCGTCGTCGGTATCCTTGAGATCGGGTGCGACAAACCTTGGTCCGTCAGCCGTCTGCACGATTCGACCCGGGATGAAGGTGACTTTGTCGGCCGACTCGACCACACGGCCTGGCACAAAGCGTGGTCCGTCGTCGGTGTCTACGATCTGACCCGGAACGAACCTCTCTCCATCGTCGTCGGTGCTGATCACCTGACCCGGGATGAAGGTAGGACCGGCGCGTGTATTGATGATTTGACCCGGAACAAACCTCGGCCCATCCGGCGTCGCCATTGTCTGACCCGGCACAAACTTCGGTCCACTCTTGGTCTCGATAATCTGACCCGGGACGAACTTCATTCCCTCAGACGTTTCGATCACCTGACCCGGTACAAACTGCTCGCCTTTGTCGGTCAGAACCACCTGGCCAGGTATGAATCCATCATCTTCAGTCTTAATGCCCGGGATGAACTTGGCATCAGCTTGTTGACGCACCAGCTTACCCGGAACTACCTTACCCTCGGGTAGATGCTCTCGTCCAATGCGTTCCGGGAAGAACTCCACTCCGGCCTCATTTTGCACCAGATGCCCAAAGACACAGATTGACGGTTCGCTACTCTCCAGCCTCTCGCCATCCACCACCAATCCCACCGGTGATGCCTCACTGAACCGCACGGCATCGATGGTGCGGGCAATTTCGAACTCCACAACTCCCGTTGGACCAACGCTCGTCGTTCCCGGCATAAACACCGCACCGTGCTTCGTTACTACGACCTGTCCCTCGACAAACTTGGAACCCTCCTTGGTGTCGATGTTGACTCCGGGCACGAACCGTCCATCCTCACCGGCCACTCCTGGTACGAACGACTCTCCGACGTACTGTCCCGGCACGAACTTGGCTCCTTCCGGAGTAACGATTGTTTTTCCGGGCACGAACCGATCCTCTACCGTTTGTCCCGGCACGAACACCAACTCACCCGGATGGTCCGGATTGGGTACGTTCTGGCCGGGGATGAATCGTTCCTTGCCTTGCACGGTAATGGTTTGGCCCGGAACGAATTGTAGGCCCTGAGGCGTTTCAATGGGTTGACCAGCGACGAACACTCCCGTACGCTCGTCCGTAACTCCCGCGACAAACTTGGTGACGCCCTCGGGTGTCACGATCGTCTGACCCTGTACGAATCGGGGTTCTCCACCTACTGTTAGAACCTGTCCACAGACAAACTGCCCGTCGATGGCTCGACCCGCTACGAAGCCGACCTTTGGCTGGACCTCACCCGGGATGAACTGCACTGTACCGTCATGACCTGTGATCGTTACGCCAGGGACAAACTCTAGCGTGCCAGGTGGGGAGGCTCCCGGAAGCGATTGGCCCGGCACGAAAGTGGCCTTACCACCGACCATCACCATCTGACCGGGAACGAACACCGGTTGATGGTTGACGACGAGTCTCACACCTGGAACACCGTTCACTTCCGTCGGTTGGGCTTGCGCTAGATGCGCCACGATCGAGGCGAGATCATCTAGGTGGGGAAGCAGTTCAGCACCTTCGCCACCCGCCAACCGCTCGTCAACGTGGGCCAACGTGTCCAGCACCTCGGATCCCAATGCAGCCAGCGCTTTAGCACGGTCCGGTCGTAGTTCTACCCGAACGGGACTTATCACTCCTACGTAAGAAGCCGCTTCAAGCCCAGAGCAGCGTTCCAGCTGAGAGGGATCGACCTGAGGTCGCGTCGCGGGTAGGTGCACCGGGGCCACGTTCAGAACCTTCGGCAATACCTCCACCGTACCCCGTACCGCACCTTCGGCACCCTGTTCAGACGCCTCCCGTTCCAGCGTGCTCCAATCCCAGGACTCGATCAGCGGTTTCACCAGATCCGCCAATTCCGGCGGACCCTGCTCCAACAGGTGTCCATTGAGCTGCAGTGCGTGTAGTTTCTCGGCCCGCTGCCGCTCCCTACGCTCCAACGCCAGTCGGGCCGCCTTCTCCCGGTGCTCCTCGATGAATCGTTGCTCCTCTTCAGCCGCCTCATCCTGCACCTTCTCCTTCTGCTCGAATATGTTCGCGATGCTCGACAGTGCCGCACCGCCCTTCGGTCGTGGCCGTTTTGCCTCCTCCTGTTCACGCCGCTTGATCACCTCCGCCCGCGGACCCTCCCCTTCGTACAGCTCTCCGAGCATCGACGACTCCTGCTCGACCGCTCGCAGCGGAACGCTCACGCTGTTGTCTTTGCGCAGCTTGATCAGCAACTTGTCGGACTCCTTCGCCAGCAGCACGTCCCGCACGTCTCCATCGCGCACCGCCGCCTCCAGCCGGGCCGGAAATACCAACCCATAGCTCCGCTCGTCCACCCGGTACACGTACAGGCCCTGCTCGAGCGGTTTCGTCTTCGCCTGCAAGATGGCGCTCAGGTTACGCTGCGCCTCATCGCCATCGTCCAGCACCGGCAGCACGTACCGGAACGCGCACAGTACCGTGTGCTTCCGGCAGCCGTACGCGTCCGTCGGCTGGTAATGGTGCGGATCCAGCTCGGCCGAAACGTTCGTCACCCGGCAGCGGTCTTTGCCGGAGCCGCCCGCCCGAACCAGCGACACCGGGATGAAGTGGTGCGATGGGAGTCCGTACGCCTTGCCCGTCACCCGGCAGAAGCGTTTGGCGGCGGCCGGCGAAATCGGCGGCAGCATCGGGAAGTAGTTCGGCTTCGGTAGCGAGCGACATTTTCCCGTTATCCTACAGAACGACATGATGAACCTGGTTGAGATGTGGACGGAACTCCTTGGGCTCGTTGATTCACTGAACGCCAAAACAAATGACCACTTCTTCCAGTCAGTTCGAATGGGTTGCTTGTTACAACAATCCGCAAATTAACAGCTGTTTTGTTTGTTTCGTTTGTTATCACTATATTTGATGTAGTTACGTTTTTTTGAAAACTGATTTAAAGTTAACTGCACCACGAATTTGCGCGATCACTTTTTACACCTCAGAAAAGCAGCACGAATTTTCCCACCGGTGCTTGTATATATCATTTTCCAGACCACCACGAATCGGTATGATCACGTTCCGTTCCGATAGATGAATAATGTGCGTGTGTGCGTTTTAATTCTTTCCTTCTCACGTGTTGCTTTTCTCACGCACTTAATCACACTCACACACTCGCTAAAACCCAACCGACGGTGAGTCAGTGTAAGGAGCGTCGATTTCCGCGTGCGTGGAAAATCCAATGCGACCCGGAGCCCGGGAGGGATGTAATATCACAAATTCTTTCCTCGATTCCGTGGCGGTCTTTGACGGACTGACTGACTGATGGTCGCCCAAGGAGCAAAACAACGCGGCCAAATGTCCTCCGGGGGGGAAACAGTGCCTTATGTCGGCGGAAGCCAAAAAATATCGCTGGCTTCCCTTCGGGTCGTCGGGTTGGTTTTTGTTTGACAGGACACGACAGCTAGCGGGCGGACGGTGATTTTTCCTGGCAGATATTGTTTTTCCTTTTTCCCGTTGGTTTTTGTTTGCCACGCTTGTGATACGCTTGTTTTCTCACTCAATTTTCGATAATTAATACACTTTTTCTCCCCTCGACAGCGATGCCTTGAAGGGCGTGACAGTTGTATTTCGCCTTTCTTAACTTAGTTTCTTGCACTAGCCTTTAAATTGGAAAGGTCGTAAAGTTTCTCTTTCGCCTTTATTGCAATAATTCACCATGAGCACATTTATCACATTTGAGAGCAGCTTCGTTTTCGTTTTTATCCTGTTTAGAGGCACTGTTTTATTTATTTTATGGCACTTTTCGTTTTATCACACTTTTGATTATCTATGAACAAATTTAATTTTTGTTTGATTTTTCCGTTCGGTCCGTTGTCCCGACGCGTGTTCACCATCGATCGAGCAAAACCCGTCCAACTCGTCTCGGACTAACTGACTGACTGACTGACTGACTGGGTGAATTTCCCTTCACTGCCCGGTATCGGAAAATTTGCGTTTGCCTTCGGGAGCGAACGCCGGGTGTTTAAATATATATCATATCTGTTTTCCCTCCCGGTTCTGGGAGTACTTTCTCGAATGAAGATCACATACATACTCTCAACTCTCCCATTCTCTGCAGAGAGAAAATGAGCAAACGGTTGTGCCTCTTGGATGGTTGGCTTGTTGTGGGTCGTTTTTCCGCAAGTTGCAAGGAATGATCACTCATCTGAATGTGGGAAATTTCCCCTCCACGATTTCTTTTTCAAACATTGCGTGGTGAGCACGTGACTCATGCAAGCCTGTTAATCTTTTTTGTAGATTTCTCTCAGAATCAAACCCCTCTCTTTAACACCTCTGGCCATCACGGAATGGGAACTTTTCAATCCATTTGCCACGAGCTCAGGTGAAAAGGATGAGCATTTTTTTAAGTTGCATTTTTCCTTGCTCCAACACCGTGTTCTCGTGACGGGATGAAAACATTCCGCGTGAGGGTTGAAAAGGTGTAAAATTGTCAGTGGACCGTTCGGTGCGGTTAAATTGGACCATGATGGATGATTCATGGCTTGGGCGAGGGTTGAATTCTACCGCTTCTTCTTTTCCGTGAGAAGTGGGTGAAAAAAAATCTTTGTGGAAGATTCGGTTTTCGTTTGCTTTTTGTGAAGTTTACATGTCTTTCTTGGCGAACCTTGAACCGTGGAAAAGGAAGCAGCAACACAGTTCAGTAGATTTGCAGATGTGCAATTTCGAACGAATTTACAAGTATAAGCAAGAAAGTGCTGGATTTATCGAACGGTCGGCGACGGGATGTGACGGAAAATGGGATTATTTGTAAACAATCAGTCCTGTATTCTATAGCTCAGAGAGATTAACGTTTCCCTTGAGAAAATGGGACTGAAATCTGCCATTGATCATTCACAGATTGGATCGATCCTATGCTACCAAAGAACAAAGCATCGATAGATGAAACCGATCGATTGACAACGGGTGTTTTTCTTTCCCGATTTGATTGATTCCTGCCGTGATTAAGAGATGCGTCTGCACAAAGCCCTTATTTTGGACGTAAATAAATCCGTCCGAGCGAACAGAAACAGATTGGAAACATCCTTCGTTTGCTGCCAGTTTTCCGTTCAAATAATGTCATCCAACCGGGGGAAAATCCAATTAGCAAACTTCCCCGACGAGGCTGCTATCGTGCTCGCACGAAACAGTTGGCGAAGAAGAATGGAACAACTTTCGAGTGGGGAAAAATTACTCACCGAGCGGTTCTTTCACGTACGGTTTTCACAAGGAAAAACGTTGCTAATTGTAAAACATGACGGGCAACCTTGTCAGCATCGTGCAGCCCGGCGGGAGCAGATTTCAATTAATCAACCAATAAAGAGACAGTTTTTGTGTCGCCGAGTGGATAGTGGTTTTGGGTTTCGTTTCGTGTTTTAAAACAACAGAATAAAGAAGGATCCGGTAAGAGTACCCTCACTGGCTTTCCAAAAAGAACCATTTAATTTGTGTCCATGTGGCAGGTTTTCTGTTTATTATCATCGCGGATTTCTTAAAAAAGAACCTATCACAGTTTTTAAATCCCATGAAATCAATAAAAGACTTCTACAACGTTCATATAACATGAAGTAATGTGCCATAAATCGCTTAACGCACGCCAAATAACGATTCTCTGGCCACTTAAAACGGGTACTCAAATACATTTTTCTTTCTCGTTGGGATAAATCTGTCAATCCAAGTCAGACCCTTGCGAAAATCTCGAAACAAATAGGATCCATCTGTGCCGTTTCATGTTTTCATTTGCCCATTTTTTCATCGACAAGAAGACTGGAACATCAGGGCGAAACCGATAATCATTAACATATGCTTGCTTTATTATACGATTGAAGATTCGCGAGCATCAACCCACATTGCGACGTAGAACGCAACGCTATCTCTATTTTTGGCACATACATTTAAAAAGGAAATCTGAAAATCGGTAACTGTTGTCTCCTATGGTTTCGAAATACTACTAGAGAAAGTTTGTTGTGCTTGGACAAGTTCCCTGAAACCTGAGCGCCACGTTCGAGCGCCTAAACTAAATGAGCCATCAAACGGAAAGGATGAATGGTTCCCGGTTCCCGGTGTTATTTTCCCACCAGTTTTCCGTTTTGCTGTCGTTGGCAACGGAAAGGAAAAGCCGGCTCGGCCTGTCCGATGTGCTGGCACTTCGTTCGTCGCACGACGCTGATTGATTTACGATGCTCGATCACGGGAAGCAAGTTGAACTCGATCAAGGTTCGGTGCGCGACAAAGGTCACCCTGCTGCGGTCGGGTTTTTGATGATGGAGGCTTGGTCATCACCTCCATTCCTGGGTGCAGCTCATTTTTCCGATGACGAACATGCCGGAGCGAGACGGCTGATGGATGGTATTTGACAGTTGGCCATTTATCCGGGTGGGTTTCCGTTTTTTTTCGTAAATAACGGTACACAACCCGAGCTCGAGGCGGACGTTTGCACGCCGGAACTGACGGGAAAATTAATGCCACCGGTGGTGGCGGCGTCGCACCCGGATGCAACCGAAAGCAGTGCATGTCGCGAGGTGCAAGCGATCAACCGAGGGCGTCGACTGACTGATGGCAGATTAAGTGCACCATCGTGGATGGAAAGGTGAAGTTCCGTTTCGTTTTTGCATTTTTGTAATATCAGGCGTGTTTGTTTTTGTGTCCTTGCTCGGAAACGATAGCACGCTTATGAAGAAAACCCGTTCTTTGCCCCTTTCCATGTTGGCCTTAATTTTTCTCCGTCTTAACTCGCGGTTTAATGAGAGGCAACGGTGTGATAAGTGTTCCGGATGTGTATGCGCTCTTAAATTGGCAAACGTGACAGTATGGTGGCGGTCACGACGACGACAGTGTAAAAATACGTCAACCATCAAATGAAGCGTGCCGTGGAAAAGGGTAAACGTAAAAAGTGCAATTGATGCGAATCAGTTCTGTGCGATTTGTTGGAGAAGAAAAGAAAACATTCTACAGCTATCTTGACGTGGTTCAACCTCAAATAGATAGAAAAATCAACCTTGAGGCACGTGGATCAACGGTTCTGAAACGGATTCGTTCATTAGCTGTTGAAATTTGAGCTACATATCATTTAACATCATTAAAACTACTAACATCCTAATAAAGTCCCATTTACCGCAATGAATCAGAGCTCGCACATTTCGCGTCACTCACCACTTAAGAAGGACCTAGAACATTTTTCGTGTTGTTTTAAAATCTGCATCTGGCAAGAAGTTATTGTTGTGCCATCGTATGCTGCGCCCGTAGTAAGAGTTAAGCGTTTTTGGCGTCGTTGCATGCTGAAGATAAATTCTTTCCGCTCGGCTACCGGCTCGCTATGGCACAACCAAACATAGCGCATCCGACCAAGGGCCCATCTGGCACACATCATGTCTTTGTACTTCCTTCTTTTTTCACAACTTTCATTCTTTTCACTGCCGTGATGAATAGGAGCACCGGGCTGAAGATGCTCTACACAAACTGCCTCTGGCAAATGATCAATATAGGACCAGAGGCACTTAAGGTGATCCGGTGCTAAATAAAATTTCAGATCTTACATTTGAAGAATTTCAGTGCGAAATAGTTTACCAGGATGTCATACAAATGTCCTGAATTAATCAGCAAAGTTAAACAAAATTAAAAACTCTCAAAACATAAGATACCAATTTTTTTAATTGACCTAATTAAATAGTGTGTTTCGAATTTTTTTGGCATTGAAAGCTAGAATAAATTGTTTAATGCCAACTAAGAGCCAAAAAAGACCGTGCGCCTCCATCGAACATGAATCGAGGAGCGTTTCTTCCTAGTGTTTTATTCCCTAGGTGATGCTTGCAAAGAATAAAAAAATAATTACCACCTCAACAAGAAGCAATGTATAAATCACACCACAACTGGGATGCGCTGGCTTTGGCTTATGATTTATTTGATGTAGAAAAAAAGGCATTGCAATGATTTATGGCATATTAAAAGACATGAAAAGATCAAATTTATTCCTTTTTGATGGATTAAAAACACTCGAAGCGAACGAGTAACACTTTTCTGCAAAAGAGTCATACGAATCATGCTGGGAGTGGTTGTACAAAAATAGAAGACATTCAGCGCAAGCTAATTGCAATTATTAATACGATCACAAACTAAATTTCGACCAACGAAGCTCCCATACGCCACTGGTGGAATAAGTACTGGATGAAGTCATAGTGTCGTGTTTCATCGAAGTATTGCTAATCTCCCCCTCCGTTCGATGCCACCTCGTCTATTCGTCTTGGCGCACTAAGCACGACCGAAAGGACGTCTTAATCGGGCGTGCGTCAAACGCACCACCGGTGGCGGATGCAGATGGGCTTTACTTGTCACCCGGTGCAAGCCCCGAAAACAGGTGAGGCAGAGTTTAATGCGACCCGTGTGCCGTCCCGATTCATTGCACTTCCCCCTTCTAAACGCTGCGTATAAAGCGGTGATGAGCCGTGAACGATTTAACACTCCCGCCCGCCCATGTTCTGCTCCCTGCCAGATGATCCTCACCGACCGATTAACAGTTTAGGTCACTGCTCTGTTAAAACTGCATCGTTTTAAGTGAGCGTTTTACTTAACGCCACCAAATTCTCCCAGATGTCGCTAGTGTCGCGCAAAAGTTCGATGCAGTAAAAATGGTCGGCAGAGTGCGCTACCAGCGGGCGGAAAAATGTATAAGTTTTTCCACCCCCAGTACGAACCACACGCAGCTTAAAATCTTGCGCACAATGTTTGCGTTGACTCGACGACTCGGCGGGAAAAAGAGCAAAACCAAGGCACGATCAAACGAGATAATTTATTTTTAAAAACAGCCACCTTCATCACTCGCAAAACGTTCGTAAGACGGTGGTCAGACCCGAGACCTGTGTCCGAGATCTTCCCTCCGTGGTCAGGGGTGTGAAAGCCGCCTTTGCTGTAGGTGCGGGACGGAAGTACGGAGGAATGTGAAAATCGTTTAATTGCTGTGTCGCCGACGGACGCCGATCAGCGTTTTTTTTTAGGCAAGTTGGCGCCTCCGCTTGTCGAACATTCCCTCGCCCTTGGGCGAAAAGGAATGTATCGAGTTTGAAAAGGATTTTTATTACCCTCACCAAACGCAATCCATTTGGTATCGGTCCGAGTTTGACCACGGCAAATATTTCGCAACAACATGTGAAGGGGACGATTTTAAGGAGTACCGATTGCCACCTACCTTAAATCCCTCGCTGGGATTATCGTCGTCGGATTCGTTGGGATCGTTGGAGTAGCGCAGGCCGGAGGGTGTCGTGTTGCATGGACGATAGTGGTAGATCGGTCGGGTTGCCAGTCGCTGGGACTCAGGACGGGCCACAACACATTCGGGCTCCCGGAGTCGCTGCGGGGCGGGCTGTGTTGGCGCGGGGTGTTTCGGTGGCGACGCGGCGGGGGACGCCTGCGATGCACGGTGCTGGCGTTTCGTCGGCAGAAGGATGTCTTCCTTGCTATAGGACACGCCGAAGTCTGCGCGAATACGAAAAGGAATAATTAGAATTAATTTCAATTGCCAACATGAAAAATCATAATCCACACGACGAGAAACCGTTTTAAATCATCTGCAAACAAAAATTATCATGGGACACCAAAACAACATAACTGTTTACAAGTACACACGAATTTGTTTCCATCACTGTTAAAACGTCCTCATAAGTCTTCGGATTATTTACGATCGTCACCTCGTTCGAAAACACGCACCATTAGTTCGGGCTAGGCAATAATTTGTCCGGGCACCAGATTCAGCAAGTTAGATACATTTTCCTGTTTCCCAGTATTTTGTTTTCCATTTCAACCGGTTTTATTTACACCAACAGTCGCATAATTCACAGTTTACAGTATGAGGTTTCTGTTCGTTGCAGATGTTCTCTCGCTCGCGCACAGCACATAAAACGTAAAACCTACGAACACTCGACACGAAGGTGTTAACCAGACGAAATGCTTGTTAGCGGTAAAGTTATTTCTTTTTCACTGCGGCCGGAACCGAACACATAAACGACGCCGAAGCACGGAATGATGCTGAAGACAGCGACAACGAGCCAGCTTTGGCTATGGATCGTAAAATTTAACGACCTTTGCAGTAAGAAAGATCGGTTAAGTGTGTCCCTGTGGAGCTGTGGTTGCCAGGATCGATGGAATTTTAATCACAAACAGTTCAGTGATTTAAGACAACGGGGGAACATTCATTAATACGGGCAAGTTGATACTTTTCAGCTAGTGAATATTATTTTACAACAAATATTGTAGAATTGATGAACCTGGAAAATATTTGGAATACGTTTGATGGACATTTTCAACATTTTAGTTTAGATTATTAAAATGGAGACGCCTGGTTGTTCACTTCGATCCAAGCATTCCGATAAGGTATGTTTCGAAAAATATTACGCCTTATGTCTTTTTCTGCTAATAATTGAAGCACTGCTTCAAGTGGGTGGCCATGTTTCCCGAAGCAATGAGGAAAAACAGCTTCGTTCAAAAATTCCTATGCAGTCAAGCCAGACGCGGTGCTTATTTTCCGTTACGATTCGTTTCCCTGCACGCCAAAATAAACCTGACCAGCACTCATACGTATCCAAATAATCAATCACTGCTTTGGTTTGCAGTGTTTTTATTTTTTTGATATTTTGTTTTCCCCTGTTGTTTTGACTCGAAAATTGAATGTAGGTCTGTTAGTTTTTTTTTTTTTTTTTTTTTACTTGAATGGAAACCGTATTCCCGATCACATCGTACATGTTTGCGAAAAGTTACCGAAAGCAGCGATCTGATTTCGATCGTTGCAACACGACATGCAGTACGTGACGGCGCCTGTCGTACGCGCCAGAGGAAAATTGCTCAACCTCTTGTCTGTCGTTGGCATGTGTTTTTTTTTAGGTTGGTTTTCCCAAGTACACGCTGCATTGCGCCTGTAATTCATTGAAGGTGGCGGGTGGGCAGCAAAGGACGCGATGGAAGTGTGTGGATGCAAATAAAAATGCCATAAATCACGGGCATTGGTTTTAATTATAAGCAACCACATCCATCCGTTGCGTCCACGCTTCGGCTTTTTGCTTCGGCCGAAGAAAATCTGAATGCACCTAATTGCTGTACGGTGCGATTACTTTTCCCCGGTGTGTGCCCGGTTTGTGCAAGTGTGAGGCAAAGAATATGATGTTTCGGTGAACAAAAAAGGCTGCAATACCATAGGACTCGCACGCGGGTTTGATTCAAGCCAACGTTTGTTGGGATTTTTGTGGCCCAATTTTCTTTACGAAGTGAGAAGAAACCTGTTTCCTCCACTTCAATTTGTCTTGGTCGTGTTCAATTGCTTGGCCAAATTTGCAGCATAAAATTAATGGGGCATACCGTGAAGGTAGATAAATCAGTCACGTGTTGAACCGTTTAACGCATCGTGAAACGGGACACCAACCTGCCGCCGGGTCTGGGAATAACTTGGTCGTTTTGTGTGGTGATTGATTTGAAACTAAACGCCACGCCTCAGACATTTCAAATCGTTGGTGCGTCTCAGGTTTTTTCTTAAAACCCATTTCGAGTGAAGAATGAATGCAATCGGCGGGAAACCTTGTCACCGGAAAATCGCCCATTTCCCTTGAAAATCGAGTGCGCCCTTGAACGCATCGTTATTGGATTGGGTGCGAACATACTACCTGTCAGTAACGCTTTAAACCTTCCCGCCGACCCATGTCACATCTTCTGCCGGGAAACATAAATCGAATGCGGTAAGGACGAACGAAAAAAGAAACGAAGAAAAACAGCTTTTAGTCACACGCCCGGTCCAGGGACAACAGGGAAGAAAAACCACATCGACAGACAGCAGCGTCACACGTTACCAGGCTTGACATCGGCGGTCAGTGTTTCATCTTTCAGCGTCATCTCGATGCCGCTTTCGGGTCACTTCGACCCGTTGCCACCCGTTGGAGGGGAGCCTGGTCGGTTACCCAATGGCCTCACGGGAACCGGGAAAAACGAGGTTCGAACGGGTGGAGAGGAGGGAAACGGGAGAACCGGCCTGCTGCCGGGGTTTTCGCGCAAAGCAATGCGAGTGCGATTGCGATGCGAGTCGAAGATTGTTGTTCAATTATTCAGGCGAAGAAATATGTATACACAATGGGCACAAAAGAAAAATGATTAAAAAAAAACACACACACACACTTCACAAAGATTGGTACTGAATTTCAGCCGGGAAAACTTTCTCGTAGATGGTGGCGGTGCAACCAGCAAAGAAAAAAACACACACCAACTCACACTTCACTCACTCACAAAGCACAATACGCGCTCGTTTCACACGTGGCACTCGTTTCGTTGTTTACCACCGCCCGGGAAAACCCTACAGGAGACGACGGCAAGGGAGGAAGGTGGAAATGGTGCACAAAATTGAATAACTAAGGCGTTTGTGAAAAGGAATCGGACGTCTATTGCATTACAAAAAGATCGGGATGGTGTGTAAATGGTACTGGACGGGAAAAATTGGCATTTAAAAAGCTGTGAATTGCAAAACCAACGGAATTCAGTTTTGATTTTAAAGTCAGAACAAAACATATATTTGTTTTGCATTATTGAATCATGTGTGACCTTGCCTCAGATACCAGAAAAACCTAACCCCAAACAGGTTTTCTACAAAAATGTGCACGGTAATAATTAATTAATAATTGATTGTTCTGTTTTAAGAATTTAGGAATTTGCGTTTCATATTTAGATCTCAAGAAAATTTGCTAAAAATGATCAATAGTTGTTGTAAATAGTTGTAAATTTTAATTGATTTATATGAATAATTTACCAAATCATCGCCTAAGTCATCGCCATAAAAAGCCTTATCAAGTAGTAGTTTTATTTTCATTGTGTTTAGGCTAAATTTACAGTACGAGCATTATTTACAGTTCGTACGAATCAAAACCAATATTACTTATATAAAAGCGTTGAATTAGCAGTTTTGTTTTCCAAAACTTAATTAATGTTCAAACATAAAATAAAAACAACCATGAGTAATAAACTGTAATAGTAATAAACTGTAACTAAATTGCATTCATTTGGTAGCCATGTAAGCAATTTCCAAAGGAAACATAAGCAAAAATGCTTGCAATCTATTAGCAACTAATCGAGTTGAGCTAAAAACTATCTCTTTGATCTTTCGATAGTAGATTTCTTGAGGGAATCGTAAAAGTCCCTTGGGCAAATTTGATTACGATACTTCTACATTCAATTCAACACTCTTCTCACCAATTAGTAGATAAGATTTCAACATTCCAACAAGCGATGTTGACGAGAGAAGTGAAATCATGCTGCCTTTAAAAAGGGTCGTTAAACATCGAGCCGAAGACAAGCCGATGATGATCTATTGACGCAACGAGCCGTATGAACTTGCTGGCGAACAAAGAAATGGGCGCCTTGGGGTGTCTCTGTGCTTTTTTTGTGTGTCTTCTGAACATCTAAATTTAGTAACCGTGACTAGGTTTTTACTTTTCATTTGTATTATGCTTCTTCAATAGAGATGCGTTTGGTGCATTCTATCTTCGATCGGATCTATTTCGTAATTTGTTTTGTTACGGGTGCTCTTGTCATCTCGGTCAGTGCGCAATCCGTTTTCGGCACAAGGTGAAACGAGTAAAATAACCTCCCTAATCTCGACGACGCCAATCGAGTAACCAATTGAACCGCTATTTACCAAGAAGGCGAATGAAGATCGTATTAGGGTCACATCGTTCAACTTCGACAGGGTCAGCGCGTTGCACCGATCGAAAAAAGAAACCACTGAACTGATTCCAACGTTCGTGTGGGTTTTTTACCTCGTTTTCGAGCAGATTTTATTTACGTGAGGCAGGTGAGCGGTACAACGGATTTGTGATCGTGCAAGTTGTCAATTTCACACCTGGCGTTTAAATTTGCACCCGGCGTTTCGGCGAAGGTAAGAAAGGCCGTCAAAACATACCGACCGAATCAAACACATTTCCACCGGTCTGACACCCACACACGCAATACGGTAGGTCTCGGAAATGAAAAATGTGAAATTCCGTATCTAATCCCGCCTCCTGGTGGGAAACTAGATGGAAAAGCTGAACGAAAAAAACACCGCTCGTAAATAAACCATCAGCGGCCATCGAAGCCAAAGCAACCGTAAAGGGGCGCTCATTTCTGCACTCACTCATTCGGCAAGTCGAATAGCCCGTTTTCTCCTGTTCGTCGTGCCTGCAGGTGTGTCCGTGTGTCCGGATGCGAGCAGAAGTATTAATAATTTTCAAGATCATGCCCCCAAATTCCTGGTCGTTCGCAGACCAGGCAAACCACCTTCAAGACATTTGACGCTACAACACAAACACGCACAGACACACACACCGTTTTGCAGCACGCGTTCTGGATGTAAACAGGCGAAGGAACTCGTCCCGCAAGGTGTGAGTAATGGTTGATCATTTGTTTATGAAAACCGTGGGATAGAAGAAAAAGAAACCGCCGTTTGCCACGTCAGCGTCTCCGCAAGGCAAAAGTGTGATTCAAACACACGTGGAAACGTTAAGAAAATCGTCTTCGTGCTAGGTATCGTTTCTTCAGGGTTTGGGGGTTTGGCAAGAATGCTCAAACTATTTTACATTCGCTCGTAGGCGGGTTTACTCTCCCATTCGACGTGGGACGATCGTTTCATGTTTACAATGTTGTTCGTGAGTTAGCTTGTGTTTTTATTTTTCCATATTTCCAACCTGCTATCTTTCTAGAAAATTAAATTAAAACGTCCCATTCAAATTTAGGGTTTTAATTAATTTACTCATAATGTCTCTTCAGTAGTAAAATAAACGAAACCATCAACGTATCAATTCTCTTTTCCCGCCTACTCATTCAAAACTTGTGCAAATTGTTGCAACGGCCCCACTTTAAACGCGCTCGTTATTTGACAGACTGTGTCGAATGTGACAGATTTAATCCTGCTTCGTTCTGCAGGTTGTGCATCACGTGGGCCACCCATTTGGAAAATTTAGCAAAAATTGGCAACCAATGCAACGGTTGACGGTGAGGAGGATTTGCCCATTACCATCGATATTGTGCACGTTGTTTTCCTTTTCGTGCGGCGTGAGGCACAGCGTGTTGTTGGATGCGTGCCCAAGATATTAAAAACATTCACAGACGAAGTCAGCCGGCAGTGGGCCGTTTTCGGGCGGATCACTTAGTGCGACACCGCGCTTTCAAACATGACAATGGGATTTTATGTGACGAGAGCTAAATTAAACCTGCCCGCATTCGACAACATTCCCTAAGGGTATTAAGTCTCCCGGAAGAATTTGTGGGCAATGTTTTCAAAACAAATATGCATCCCCCCAAGCCCCCAAGGAAAGGCTTTCAAATTAATGAATAGTGAAGGGATTTTATGGTTTTCCTGTCGAATATAAATTTAACTCATCTTAGCAAGTAAAGTAGCCGTTATAATCCCTTTTCTCTATCTGTGTTTGGTGAAATTTATTAAGTAGAAAGATTAACTTAATTCTATTAAAAAGAAGAGCACATTCCATAATCTCTTGTGTTGCTTTAATTTGTATATTGCACAGAATGGCATTGGTTATTATTAATAAGAAAGATCTTTTCATGCATGTTGCTTTCATTTTTAGTTTAGTTGTCTTTTGAATTTAAAAGTATGAAACCTTGCCTTCTTTAATTTTTGTAAAAAGTTATTCATTTTTTTAATCTTCCTCAAACATATGTTATTTTGTCAGTAATTTAGTGGAACTATTATTTTCATTAAGATCAAGATCGTTTATTTCTCAAACCACCGGAAAAGTTTATATAACTATAAATATAAAAGGATGTATTGTAAGTTAAAGAGCTACACGACACGACAACCCAAAAGCGATAAGATTAGAATAATTCGTTCAGATTTGAAAGATTGTGTCAAAGCATGTCATTAAACATTGAAACTAAATCCTTCTCAACATTTTTGCTAGATAATTTCTAACGATTGAATTTAATCTCATATGACCAGTGACTTTATGCTCTTCCCATCCCCAGGGTAAGGCATGTATTTCACAACAAGTGAATGAATGAAAATCGGCTGCCCCGAACATAACGCTAGGCGAAATGTTGTTTGTTTGCCTGCCGAGAGGACAAAAATATTTAGCTTCCTCTTATCACGAGTGGCACATTTCGCCGGTTTCAGCGATCCAAGATCAAATCGAGCCAAATCCGACTTCCGACACACCGGCTGGCAGTAAACAGCGCCGCCGGAGGTCGTCGTCGTCGTCGTCTTCGTTTGAAAAATTGGCCGTTACTTCAGCGTGTTGAGCCATGTTGGTAATTTTTTCCCTCTACTTTGCGCTAATTATAAATAACGCACACTTGCCCCAGCGACGTAGGCAGATGGGCGTGGGGATGCCGGTGCCAGCGTTTCCTTCTGGTGCGATTTTAATCCGATCCGTTGTCTGTCGTTGCCCGACGATTAGGCACAATTTCGTTTTCCTTTACGCCCATTGGAGGTTTTCTTTGCCAACGTCAGCCGGGCAGTTGGTTGCCCGCAAAAAAGCGACAACCGCGTTCTGCAATCGACAACAATCGCGAGTTTGGTGGTCGGTCGGTACTCCACCGCCACCCGAAAAGGGGTCCGAACAGCCCACCGAACCACCAAACCCATGTGGGTTCCCTTTTTCCAAACCTCGGCCTGCGTTCCTCCACCTTCGGTAGAGTTCGGCGTGCGAAAGCGAAAGCGACATTGTCGCACCGAAGGCAGTCGTGAAATTTCAATTTAAATTAAAATACCATGTTCTAGATTCTATAAATTGTTGGCAAGCGGTTAACAACACCGTCCGCGGGGAGGGCTTTCGAGTTGCACCCGTCTGTGCGGCTAATGTGGCACCCATTTCAGCTCAACGGCAAAAACACGAAGAGTAGAAAAAAACCAGAGCTAGGGGGAACTTCGAGCGAGATAATCGAAATCATCGTAAGCCACCGCCGATTTCAGTGTGTGCGATTCTTTTCGCCAACATGCGGGTTTGTAATGGTGGGCTTAACCCTTCAATGAAGAGTGTTGTTTTTAAAGACAAAAGGAAGATAAATTTGCTACAATATAAACCAAAAGTAAAACCAAGAATTTACTGATATTAAAAAATGGAGATTCGATAACGGAATACAATTAGCGACCGGAAGTTCAACTAAGAGCAGAAAGAAAAGGTCTAGTCAGCCACTTATAACTGAAACTCCACGAATAAATTCGGTCGTACGCCAATAAAGGAGTAGAAAAAGATAAAATTAAAAACAAAATAATAGAATTTTTGTTTGGCGACGAATGGAATTTAGAGTTTTTAATTAGTTATTTGATGAGTCGTTGTTGGAACAAAATTTCTTTTACGTTTTCACACGTTATTATTTTCGCCTAACGTATGGTTTCTTCATCAGTACAAGCTGAAGATTGCTTACAAATATCACCTCAAAATAACAATGGACTTGAACCCTTTCAGACAACATTTTTCAAGTAATGGAAACGAAAAACATCAGCAATGTACTCTTTTAGAATAATTTATAATGTGAATTTAGAAAAATAATTCTTTTAGAATACTTTTTAAGAATTTTTCTTGTACTAGTAAAATGGACAAAACTGAACTAGTAAATGGCTCGATATAAAATGTTTTAGGTAGAATCGAAATATAAACGAAAATGCTCCAATTAATTTGAATTTTTAAAAGAATGGATAAACCATCATAAAACTCAATATCCTTTATGATTTTAATTTTCAAAGAGAGCAATTTTTTTAAAATCAAATGATTTGGATAGATTTTTGAGTCAATATGGATAGATTGTTTTGATTCAGTTTAAATGCCATAAACCAGACTCATCCAGCAAGGGTTAATAGACTGATTAACTGCGTGAGTGCGTGTCTTACTGCACCGTGCACGACTGCCGGGTGCGGGTTAATGTTTCGTCTCCAAATTTCTTTGTCCAATCGTCCCATCGAGCGTCTTCCGTTTCACGAAGTGTCCGCCGCGAAGGACCACGCGTGATGCCAGCTGGCTCCACGCGTGGAGTTCTGCCAGATGGATGAACCCTTCAACTGATGCGTGTCAGAGTTCCGTTTCGATGACTCCACCTGGCGTCGGCTGTAACGCCTCATCGCAGCACGGGTTTTGACAGGTTTGCAGGTCGATTGGAAAAATACGGTTCGAAACACAGACGGGTCGGGCCGCAGGGTGGAGTAGAGTGCGGCCAACCATACACGCGGAAACTACCCCGGATCGAAAATAACACTCCGATCCGGCTGGTCTGGCTCGATCGGATGAGTTCACGAACTTTCCGTTTTCCCGAGCGCCGCCGACGACTGTCAGGATGATCAGGCTTTTGTTTGGTCACGATCACGCCGTCACTGCCACCATTACCCACACTATCACGAAGGCATCACACCAACCGTACGCCGCGCCAAGTGTGAACGCACTTTGGGGAAATTGGCCACACGGTAGGGAAAACCTGTTGCTTCTCTTACTTTCGGAAATCAGGCGCAAGCAAGCCCGGCTGTGCTTGTATGTATGTGTGCGGCAGGCGAAGGTACTGGTGGCGATCGCGGTACAAAAGAAAAAGAAAGAAAAACCCCGCACTTCAATTCACTAGCCGTTTGATTATTTCGTTTTATTCGCGGCCTCATCCTCAATTCTCTCACTCTTCCTTGACTTGCTTTTTCCCTTGGCCCTCCCCTTGGAAAGGAAACTGCCCGTGCTACCCGCTGTGCCTCGGTACACACGGGTGACATTCATCTTCACACTGGCACGAACGCACTCACTCACGCATTCAAACCCCCCAGCATCACCTCGTCGCGACGCGCGTGACCGTCTTCGTCGCCTTCGAGCGTCGTGGGTGCGGCGCATCCGATCTTCGAGACGTCTCGAAGGGCCATCGATTTCGTATCGACGTTTTATTTTATTCTTCACCCTCCTTTTACCCTCGCACTTGCGAACATTATGTGATCAATTTGCACTTATGTAATTCGGACGGATTTTACAGAGATTACTCAATCACTTCGCAGAATCCGCTGGGCACCGATTTTATTTGCACGAGTTTTTCGTTTGCTGGAGTGCGCCTTTCATTTTCCAACGAATTCCATTCCATTCTCCACGGAAAGGAGGAAGGAACCATTCCGGGGGAGAATGCAGTTTTAATAACTGTACGCTGCATTTTTTTAAAACTGTTCGCGTAATTTTAGATAGTTTTTCAAATACACAAGGTTTTCAAATATATTCAAGTCAACGTGAAAACTATTTGTTAGCTTGTTCCTAGCTAACGATTTGGTTGTTCGATTCAGCAATTTTTTCGGTTTTTCTCACACACTTTTTCATATTCTGGCCACGTAACACTTCACAAAGTGCATATTACAACGTTTCTTCATATATTATCGTCAATGCACGTTATTTAGTTTAGAAATATAATAATTTGGTTATTCTAACTCGCAATAAAGTGTCCAAGCGAGAGCACGTAACACTTGGAACTTGAAAGAATTTGTTGCAAAGAAAAATGCAACCCCAGTGCCTGTGGAAACCTTATTTCTATCCTACCACTGCGGCTGATCACTCACTTTTCTGCTCGAAAGCTCGACTGAAACTGAACCGCTAGGCGAGACGTTTCACAGCTCGATCTGTCGGACCACGCGTTGCGAATTCACGAATTCAAGTCCGCGATCGTCGCCCGTCAGCTCACGAACACGATCGTTCGGTGCGTCGCTCGGTTCGGGTTTTGGGGATGTCCTCGACAATGATCGAGGAACGCGAGCTCCTGGCGAAATCCCGCCCGCGTCTCACGAATAATACTGTTGTGTAGGTGAACCTAGCTTGCTTTGATTGTGGCGTGCGAGAAGCGTCACCGGTGGTTTGGTTCATGATTTGTGTTCGTTGTGTCGTGGAGTGTATTTTTGTTATTGTCACCCGGTTTCTTTTCGATCTCAGGCGTCAAGTTCGATGGACGATTTGGTTTGATTTCTAGCTGCCAACGAATTATGTTTCCGAACCGAAGACGCACGAACTCCAATGGCGTCTTGACGTCGGGTCGTTTCTCCCCGTTTTCCGAACCGATCCGATCCGGCGCGATCGCATGAGTGAACGTACGAGCGACCAGGCGTCTCCATCCAGATTGAGCAGCGTCTCGCGAGCGTCCAACGTTGTTTGCTCTTCCATTTTGTTTATGTTCGTGTGTTTTCGTTGCCTCTCGAACCCTCTCCGAAAAATAAGACGCCCGGCTTTTCGCGTGTTTGCATAAATGGTGTTTGTGTTGTGTATTTTTAATTCAAACAGCACTTGTTGATCAACGACGCCTGTCAACTGTTAGTTTTTAATTATTTTTTGTCTGATAAGCGTCTACGCGGTGTTTTCTTTTATGAATTCGGCGTGTTCCAAAGCCATTTAAAATTAAATTTATTAAATTAAAACCTTATTTTTGTCGGTGAGTGAGAATAAATGGAAATTACTTGTAATTTCTTGAGAATTCTTCTGTGGATTCTCGTCTGGGGTGTTCATTTTATTCGTCTTTGTAGATTTCACTCAAACTGTAGGGAACGGGAATTATGAGGATATTTCTAAGTTCAGCATTTTGTCCGTCCTATAAACGACAAATTATTTATTTATTAGCACTAGAATCCAAAATGGGGTCATTTTGACCCAAAAGCGATTTTAACATTTAATATCTCAAAACCGGCTGAATATTTTTTCAAAAAAAGGTTTGTCTTAAAATCCAAAGTAGCATCTAAGAAAAATAATATCAGATTTGTTTGTTGGACCAGTTCCGAGAACCAACTTGACTATCCCTAGAATGCTTTTTATGGGTCATTTTGACCCATGTTTTTCAACACGCTTTAACTTCGTCAGTTTTCAAGATTTTTTAATTCAGTAAACGGCTTATTTTTAGCCTATTTGTTTAAAACCTTTTGATGTTTTTCGTTTTTCGATCCACCTCACCCTTTCTCCACTAGCTCGGCGTATAGTAAAAAAGAACGGAATTTAGCGAATGTCAAAAACTTAAAAAGTTCAATTTTTTGCGGGAAATATTTTTGCAGTAAAAAAAAGTTATGCGCTAGAAATCTTATACATTAAACCACATTTAAAAAATGATTTCATATTTTTAAGAAAGCAAATGATGGCACAAATCGACCGCAAAGGTACAACATAACGCCAATTTCCACAGTAACGCATCCCGCATAACGTATCGTAACGCTCGCGTACGGAATAATGGAACAAATCAGAGGTATCCATCTTTTTTGCTTCACACCGAGCTAGCGGAATGATGAAGGAGTGCATAAAAAATCCTTAAACACCAAAAGATAGTCTACAAATATAATTAAAATTAGTCGTTTACGGATTTAAAAAATTTTGAAAACTGACAAAGTTACAGCGTGTTGAAAAACAGGGGCCCGACGGACCCCAAAATAGCATTCGGGCATGTTTTCAAATCAATGTGTTCTAGTGTAAATTAAAAATTGAGCGGTTCTTATAATATGAAAATCACGCAATGAGCATTTTTTTTGCATAATTTCAAATAATACACACTGAAGATAGTTTTAAAGAATTAATTTATTCCGCTCCCTTATACTTGTTATGAATTTAGAAGTTTCCTCAAACAAAGAGATTACGATGAAGGCGCTGGTTCGATTAGCGATCGCAACAACTTGACATTTCCGAGCACAATCCTCAGCACGCCTAATTCTTCGTGCGGTGAACAAAAGTCGTAGATGATTGTGTCGACAACCACCGATTCCTGCTGCTCCGTGGCGTTCAGTAGTTCACGTCTCAAACTTACCGACGCATACCCAATGTCCTCGCCGGACCTATTGTCGCCCTCGTTTACCACCACGAAGCGCACCGCATCGTGTCCTTCCACGGAGTTGAGCATCGCTTTCAGTTGTTCGCGTCGTTTTCCGTGCACCGGCGCATCCAATTCGATTCTCACGGGGAAGTTAAACTCGTGATACAGCTGGTATTGAAGCGCCCCATCCTGTATCGGCTGCAGATTCGCCGACGGAACCGTTTCCAGTCGGTGACCGTGAAGATCGAGGAAGACAAACTCAATATAGTACTGCGTGACCTTTGCTGCCAGAAGTCGCTCAAGGGCCGCCGTATGCCATCGCAACGAACGAATCTCTATCGTAACCACCTCATCCGGGGGCGAATTTGATACACGCGTCGGCGATGGTGCGAAGAGTCCGATCGGCGTCGGGTTAGCTACGATGTTGTGCCATATAGTTGGAAGCTCGTGGATGTTGAAGAAGCGCGCGTAGTTTTCCTGCACGAAATTTTCCTCATCTGCAGATTAGCAAACGAAATGATTTATCTGTTGGACAGGGAAAGTAAACCAAAGAAAGCTTAAATTACCTTTTGTTGGCGATTCGTCCGTACCGGTTGAATCCACGAATGATATCTTCCGTTTGTCTGAAGTCGTCGAGCTGATCGAGCTGCGATCGACATTTCCACGTCGAACTTCTTTCTGCATGTCATAAAATCGGTTACTCGCGCGAAACGTTTTCTGAAATAATAATTTATTTTTGTTAATGTTTTTTTTAATTTAATCAATTGATAACATTATATTTATTTGTTTATAAAATGTGTTTGATTGAATTGTGTAAAATTCGATATTGCATTGAGCCCTCAAAAATCTAATCAAATCCCACTTTGCATCGATATGCCACTCTTCCGGTTTTAAAATACGAACAACGGGCTTCTGCTTTCGTTGGGGAGCTTTTACGAAAGATGGCGCCACATTCACGCCTCTTCAAAAGGGGATACTAACCTCGAGCGCTGCAGGATAACTGTTCGCCGTGAGCAGTTCCAGGTTGCTCGGTTTGGTTGGCTCGTCCGTGCGATTGTTCATGATGTGTGACAATTTCGGAATCATCCGGTTTACGCCGCTGGCCTGCCGGAAGACTAGTTGGGCCGCTTCGGCCATTTCATGGTCGTGCCGTTCGCGACTAACTTTCGCGGAAAATCCTCGTGAGTTTCTTGGCGGTGGGTCAACATCTTCATACGCGACTTCTACCTCTGAAGACTCTCGTTGTGGCGATGGTTCTTGTACCATCACGAGCTGTTTTCGTAAGCTGTTGCCCTCGTCAATCGGGCTACGGACGACGCTGTCGGAAACGGTCTGTACCGAAGCGTCCGCCACCGTCGAGGGTTTCTGCTGGTGATTTAATAAAATAAAAAAATAAAAATAAAAAACTATGAAAAGGAACAACAGAACATCAGCTTTGATATACGATCAACTAGTAAGAAGTGATGGTTGTCGCTCGAAGTTGGCTTTCGGTATTGTAAAGGAAAAACCAAAAATCAAACGAAACACGCAAACACGACACACCCTACCACTAGAGTGACCCATCGAAAGAGAAAAATGATTCTATTATCACACTTTTGTATCAGCACAGTACTAACTAAAACACTACTGATCGTACGGTCGATGTTAGGGATTTTTCCGTAATTTTTTGGCTTTCGGACGGTAGCAAGAATGGTTGGTAACGTTAGAAATCCATCAGCTGTTCAACCGTGAGCGCGTGTTGGAGTACGGAAATTTGTTTCCAAAACGTTTGAAAGTTATCCTCCGAGGAAGAGTGTTTGTGGCGTTAGAATCCCTGACTGCGTCTAACCTACCGGAGACAATGGTCGAATTTCTTTGATAGGAGACGCTGAAAAGGTAAGAAAAGAAGCATATTAGCAATCGCTAAATCACACAATCAACATCAAACAAACCTTCCAGACTCTTCAGGCTCAGCTCCAGCTGCGATCGCTCCTCGGCGAGCATTTCGTTTTCCGTGCGCAACCCTTCCAGCATCACCGACAGCGTGTCGTTGTCCTGCTGGAGCGTTTTCAGCTTTTCCAGCAGTTCCCGCTGCGATTCCTTCGTCACCAGCTCCTCCTCGCGCAGGGAATCGATCTGCTTCAGCAGCTCCTCGTTATGCCGGCGAAGCTCGTCCAGCTGGTACTTGAGCAGCTTGTTTTCGTCCACGATTTTGGTAAAGTTCTCCTGCTGCCGCTTCAGAAAGTCACGTTCGATCTGCAAGAGGATTGATTAGGATTGGTTTTGACGCATGCATTTTCTGTTCCACACCCGAATCTCACCTCCACTTCAGACATATTCTCCTTCAGCTTTTCTATACTCTTCTTCAAGCGTTCGCATTCTTCAAACAGTTCGGCGTTCTTGTCTTTCTCTTTTCTTATCTGCGTCTCGAGGTCACCTGAAAAAGAATTAAAGAGACAGCAAACAATTAATATTTACGTTCTGAAAAGAAGTAGTAAACTAAATAAAGGAAAGTTTTAAAAGAAATATTCATCCTTACAACAACAAAGTTGTGAAACAAATTAAAAAAGTCTCTTTCTTCTCAAGTTAAATACAACGCAGAAATGTCATGCCATATGCACATCAAAACAACGAAAGGAAAATTATCGAATAAAAGAAGAAAACGGTAGGGCAAGGATTTCGGTTCTAGCTTAAAAAAAAGTACAACACACCCAAGATAGTTCGTGATAGATTATTGGAACAACAACATAACGGAAACCCTGGCAACACTTTCCCTTATCAACATATTATCGTCATTCGCATTCGATTGAGCTCGAAGGACTTGCTGTGAAGTTCACATAGTTGAACACTTAAATCGCAGCCTATTTTACCAACCCGCCAACATACCGACACCAAGAGACACTCAAACACATACACTTTGGCATAGTTTTCACTTCCGCCTACCTTGTTTGCGGATCTCGTGCTCCATCGAGCGCTTCTGCTCGTCGACCTGTCGCTGCAGCTCCTTGGCCAGGTCGTCCACCTGTCGGTTGAGGTTGACTATTTCCAGGTTTTCGGCCGCGTTGCGCTTCATGATTTCGTACGAAAGTTTCTCCTCGAGCTGGCGTGCCAGTAGGGCACTCTTTTCCTTCTCGTTTTGCAACTCCTAAAAGGTGAGAGGTACGAAGAAAACGGTTATAAGAAGCAGCTTCCGCAAGGAACCACCTGCCATTCACGGCTCGCACGTGTGGCAAGAAAATCGATATCGGAGACCAACCTTGTGCAGGTATTTGATGTTGAGTTTCATTTTCACGAGGTCGGTTTCGCGCGTCAGATGCTCCGTGCGATGGCGCTCGCAGTCGGCACAGTGTCCTCGCACCGTCCGGGACGTCCTTGAAGGCTTCCTCGGCTCCTTGGAGTGTTTCGTGCGGCTTGCTCCACCGCCGGTCGCCGAATCCTGCTCGCGATTATCGTCGCTTCCATCCGCACCGTCGCACGATACCACGTCCCGGTCCTCGTCCACCTCATCGTCTTCGTCAACGGCCGCTCCTCTGCCTCTTTCCTGCTCATCCCTCTCCTCGTCATCATCATCGTCGTCCTCCTCATCGTCTGCGCCGTACGATTTCCGGTGCCCACCACGATTCCCGCCCTCGTGCGTATCCTCCTCCTCCTCCTCCTCATCTTCCTCGGTGCGATCGGTACTCGCGCGGTCTTTTCCAACCCGACGCCGCAACCGTCGTACCCGGCCGCCACCCTCGTCCTCATCGTAGCCATCGTTCGAAGGCGACGAAGACTTACATTCCCGCCTTGGGTCACGTTCCTTCTCTCGGTGGGCACTTTTCGCCCGGCGATAGCTGCTCGTCGACGTTCCGGGTCCATGCCGGGCGGTTCCATTGCCGGTCGACCGACTCGCACTGCCCACCCGCCCACCCTCGAACGTTGTGGCACGCCGAAGCGCTTCCAGCTTTTCGTGCAGATCCCTACGTTGAACTTCCAGGTCGTGAAGTTTACTAAAAAAGGTAAACAAATGCGATCGTTAGTAACTCCCGGAAAGCACTAAATCCTAGCAATCCTGGTACTCACTTGTAATGTTCACTGGACGACAAATCGAGCCGCGACTTCGACCGGCCGGTGGATTCGCTCGACAGTCGCATCAGCCGCGTCTTCAGGCGCTTGATCTGGTCCTCCTGCTCCAGGAAGCGCTTCTTCATGCTGTAGTTCTCGTCGCACAGGCTGATGTACTTGTCCTCGAGCTCGCGGCGCGTCAGCTTCGACACCAGCAGCCGATGGTTGATCAGATGCCGCTGGCACAGATCGATCGGCGGTCGATAGTGCTCCGAGTACGGCGAGGCACTGACGGGCCGGGGCGCTTTCTTGCTTCCCCCACCGACCGTGGTGTCCTTTTCGCGGCCCGAATCCTTACCCATGGCGCCACAGCGAGCGGGGCGAACGGAGTTGGGAAAATTGTGTTCACGCAACAGCAACACTAGCAGCACGACTGGTAACTGGCACCCGAATTTGTTAGCAGCTAGCATCCGCCGTAGCTGCCGAATGTACGTCGTGCTGCCATTTTTTCACGCCCCCGAATGAAGAGTAGGCCAAATCGACGGCACCGTTGGTGGTGGGAGGTTACGGGAAAAACGACACCAGGCGTCAAAACACACAAGCACTGGTTGAAAACTCTGTTCGAGGTTGCAGTTTTGCACGAATTGATTTGTTGGTGTTTTTGTTAGAACCGTTGCCACGGGTAACGGACGATGTATGTTTGTTGTTGACACGAAATTTGAAAGGACGAAATGCGAGCAATCAAAGGACGATTGCATGCAATCAGTTTCGTGCAAGCTGACAAAAACCTTGGGTAGATTGTATGCGATATTCCGTTGAGGAACCGGTTATTAACACTAGAACTACAATTTTGCAATACATTTTTTAGTGGAACGATTCCTGCAAAGTTAATGTATGACTTTTATATATTTATTGAAATGTTCATTTCTATAAAGTTTGAATGAAAAAAATCTATTTTAGTATTGAAAAAAAACCAAATAATTTGGGCAACTCTACCGGGACCAGTCATTTTGACTGTATCAATAAAAAAACGCAATAAAAAGGGTAAAAACTAAAGACAAACTTGAATATAGCTTCTTTTGGTTCAAGCAACACCTTACACCTTTTACCACCTTTTAGCGCGATGCTCAAGGCTTTTAGCGACTCCGTCCAACCTATTAAGAAAATCGCCGGAGCTTTTAAGAAAACGCGAGCGTCGTTTAGCGACTCTCTCCAACCTATTAAGAAAATCGCGTGAGCTTTTAAGAAAACGCGAGCGTCGTTTAGCGACTCTCTCCAACCTATTAAGAAAATCGCGTGAGCTTATAAGAAACTGGGAGCACGCTAAGCAGAATGGCCGCACCTATTAGGTGATTCGCCGCACCTTTTAGCGGCAGTCACTTTTTAGCCTTTTGTGAGCGCGTTTGTTCAAAGATTTGAATGTACAGGTAAATGTTTCATCTGGTGGTTTGAATTTTCCGTTACGTATAAATATTTTCGAATATTTTTAGTTAGCTGGATAGTTCTTTCAAATGCCATGGGAAATTCTTTTTGGGAAAATTGGGAAAAAACCACCAAAACGCCAAGTCGTCAAGGC
>KE525278.1:150826-169285 GCA_000441895.2 Anopheles sinensis | reverse complement strand
ATCCACGCGCTGCTCGCCGTTTCCTAACCTGTTTCTGTGGTCCGTCGTTTGGTTTTTGATTTGGTTGTTGTTTTTTTGTTTCTTCAATTCACAACATGTTGATCTCCCCTTTTTCCAATGGTACATTTTTTCGTGGCCGTTAATTTCGTCCCCAAACCAGAATACAAGTGTGGATCCGATTTTCAACCACCATATTTCTTTTTTGGGCTACTTGAGGCACAAACCATGTTCTTGTACCCAACGAAATGAAATTACACATTCCTATATGTGACATGATCATGAAGCGTGGATACAGCTGGAGGAAAGTACATGCGGAACGCTCTGGCCACATGCAAACGCGCACGTAAGAGCTTCTGGAGTTAAAATCCTCTCAACCAAACCGATGCCGATTTTCCTCTCTAAGTTCTTCCGGGAGAACTACAACCACACTTCTGTGTTACGAATTTGTTTAAACAGGTTGGATTAGGTCTAAAAGACCTACAGGATGAGACCTGTCTATAAGATGCTCGACGCAAAAGGTTCATCATCGCTTTGGTGGTCGTTTTAATCTTCATTTTTTGTGTTTAGCGATACACAATCCACCATTTTGTACACATCGCTACATTGTCTGCCGTTGGAAGAGATTACTACTTGGCGGGGAGGTCACTGAAGATAAGTAGCGATCGCCACATTCGGTATCACGCGGCGTAATGTGTTTCCTGACGTAAACATTGGAGCAAGGTTATGCATTGCAATGCAGCACCGCAAGTCTACAAAAATGAAAACATAAAATAATTCATTAACCACATCTTGTCGACCTGACAGCGGCCGGCTGGGTTACCAGCAGGACTGATTGTTGCTCCGTGCGTGGCAATGGAGAGCGACTGTTAAGCAATCGGCTCGGTGGGATGCTGATAAGCCGGGAGGAGCCAAGCCAATCAACCGGTCATCCAGTTGTCGGTGGGCAACACTGGGCAAGCACACGCCCGCCCGGGGCAACCCGACGAAGATGCGGGTTTGTTGATAGTGACTTCGAACTCTCCCCCGTGTTCGCCGGTTGGATGGCGATGACGATGACGATTGTGTTCAGCAAATCGTGCCCGTCGGTCGTTATCAGTTGGTTGCCGTGGGGCCGTGCTCCACACCGCTGCCCCGGAGGAAAGGTACTGTGTTAGGCTTAGAAACTAAGAAGACGTCAGTTGGTTCCCGAGCGCGGCTCACTCCTTTCGGGTTCTTCGGGACAAACCACTGTCAACGTGGCAGACGTGGAACGTTGAGTATGTTTTCTCTCGCTCGACTCTTCCTGTGGACAAATAGCGGCTAGAGAAGCTTGTCCGAGGGTAAACATTATGCCGGTACAACATACCCTGGGACCGAAGGCAAATCCGGACACCTTCATTGCGCCGCTAGATGACGATTTTTTGACCATTCTTTTTCCACGGTTATACACCGTTTTCGACCCCATCTAAACTACTGCCACTGTCTTCGAAGCAACCGCCAACCGTAAGTAAACATTTGACGTTCAACTGAAGTCGTGGGACCGTACTAAATATATTCCAATCGTTTCTAAACATTTGCCACCTTCAACCTAAATGAGTGTTTATACTACCGGGTTCGTTCATTTCGATGATAGCTGATGAAAAACAAAATATAGGAGAATAACAAAATCCAGCTAGCGATAGTGTGCGAAGGGCATATTTAGAGCTTATAAAGGAATTTTGTTTGTGTAAAGAAAGTTACAACACAATTAGAAAACAAAATTGTAGTTTTTTCACGAGCCATGTTCGAAGCAGTTTTTTCACGTCCGTCAAACCATACGCAACAAAGACCGAGAGCGCAATTACTATCGTTTTACATAAATTTCATCGATAAAGTTGTGATGGTGATAGCATTTACTTGATTATATACCAACCTATGGAAAACAACATCTCGAAACGAAATGAGCTTAACGTAATCAACTCTGCATTTATAAACGTTGCAGAATGAAGGTGGCAAATGTTTAGAAACGATTGGCATATATTTAGTACGGTCCCACGACTTCAGTTGAACGTCAAATGTTTACTTACGGTTGGCGGTTGCCTCGAACACAGTGGCAGTAGTTTAGATGGGGTCGAAAACGGTGTAAAATTATTATTATAAATTCTAAGTACTCTAAAATTGATTGCAAAGCCTACTCTTTTTCTAGGTGTGCGGATTTTCATTTGGCCCAGTGTATCTATCGAAAGGGCCAATTGTGGATGTTGCATTCTTCACACGGCATTCGCTTGGAATCCTAACGGTAACAGAACGCATGGAAGCGTGAAGAGAAAATCGGCAAACAACAGCATCGGTGTTTCAGGTGATGTTTTGATTCAACAGCCCGATGCGGAAGGAAAACAGACACACTGTTCACGTTATCAGCACACCCTAAAAATCTATCGACGTGTCATTTTGCGTAGTGTTCCCATGGGGTGCCCTTTTAAATCCGTTACTGGTGTTACGTATAAGAATTACCACGAAGATGGACGGCGGATGTTTTCGTCTTAAAAACAAACAACATTGAAATGTTACGTTGCACGACTGTGCGCCGAAATGACAATTGCGACGCAGAATCGTCTCCGCACCTTGCATCTGCGGATCGTGGGAGGGGTGCGTGTTGTGGCCGGCATGGAGGGCATGTGTTGACGCGACCGCAGAAGGACGGTCGACGACCTACAACCCAACCAACCAACCGCCATGACACGGGACTCGGCCGGGCCGGGTTGCTGGCTGTTGCTGACTATGCTCGACGTCCGGCTCGAGTCTTCACAGGCAGGTTGACAGAATGTGCCTACCTTGAAGAAAACTAGGCCAACATTAGGGGGTTCCTTGGTGCGAACCTGGAAAAGAGCACACGTCGACAGATTTCGTACCGCCACAACAGTATTGCACCAACACGTACACACACACACGCACACGAACGGCACACACGCACGCACACTTGCATTGCGGTGAAACAATCTCCGGACACAATCTCTCTAGCAACCGGTGCCACACATTACTATGGTGTTAGTTGTGCGCGGAAGATCATCGATACGCACACACACAAACACACAAACACTTTTCTTCTGTCCGGCTCTATGCTGCGGGGCACATCTTGCATTTTTTTTTTCTCGTCATTTCGGTTTCGCTGCAGCGCACAAGAAATGCCGCTCCATCTTGAACTATCAGCAAGCGGGTTCCTTTATTTTCTTTACGCCGAAACGATTTTATGAAAGCTTTATGTGGCGCCTCTGCTTGGACTTGGACGGGGCGCGAGAGAGTGAGACCGTATTTGTGGTGAAGATGACCTCTGTTCCCGGGGGAGGGTTTAGGTGGTTGGGATTTTCCACCGTTCTTAATGTTTTCCCCTTGTGCTATGCGAGTTACAAACCCGCGGTGTGACCCCAAACCGGCAACAGCGAACACACGCCAATCCGTTTTCCACCAATGGCGTATTGGAAGAAATAAAGTTACGTTTTATCAAAGAAAAACAACAGGAGAAAGATACTTACTGTACTGCGTATGCCAAAGATCCGGGATTAGAGCGGGGTTGTTCTCGTTAGAGACTCCAGTTTGATGCACTTGGCTTTGACCTTTACGGCGGCGATGGCGCGTTTGCGGGAGGGCGATGGACGAATTCACACAGAAAAACACGGTGAAATTATGATGGCCATATGACGACCGGTAGAAAGGCGTAAGGAAAAACAGAAACGAAGGGAATATAATTAGTTAAACCCTACCGAATCGCAATCTTCATCGAATAAATATTTCACTCCACTAGTACACCGCACCGTGTGCTTGTTTGTGTTTCGAATGTTTCGGAAAAGTGCATTCAATCGTTGACTTTCACTACACAAATTGAGGCGATTGTGTGAAGATGTTGTGGTTGAAAAATGTGCTAGTTTTCCATTTTTCCAGAACGCTAAGGTTACTGAGACTGACTGTGAAGTTTAATGTACTGACAGCAGCCAACCAAATGTGGAGGTTGTTCACATCCCTTCGCAAGGAAGAAAGAAAAACCTACAACAAAAACAACAACAACAACAGCAAACGCCGAAAGGATATCAAAACACAAACAAGAGCCATCTCTTTTTTCCTCCACCTGCCAAACCGTGTTGACCGGCTTTTCACTGTAACTGTGGGGGAGGGAGCTGGGGCGCCAGGGCGAAGGGTGCTGTATTAGAACACATACGCGGAAACCGTATCCGGCGGAATGTTCGCGCGAGTGAGCAAGGGGGCAACAGTGAGCGAGTGAGCGAGCGAGCGCATGAGATGTGAGAGAGCCGGCGGATCAGAGAAAAGACCACGTTTTTCGCTACAAAGCTACGACACCGGGAGGGAATTCTCGACAGGACCTGCAGGACCGCGAATATTTACCCGTGGCAGATTATTAGGCTTAGTATTTCGAGTAAGACATGGACATCCATCCGGTTTGCATTGCGACTAGGGATAATGGGAAGGAGTTTTCTCGAACTATCTCGGACGGGCAATGGATGGCACTTTCACATTGGATGGCAAACTCCGACCGCCGTGAGGAGAAGGGATCCTTTCCTTAATGGTAACTGATTGTTATCGAAAACATTCAAAAAGGTACAATATCCCTTCATCTAGCACACTTGATCAAGATCGCCATCAATTGCGACATTCGGACTTCCCGACGTACGAGTGACACGCGCACAGAAAGAAAGAGAGAAGGCGAGCTCGCACGAGCAGAGAAAGCGAGAAAGGGAAAAGGTGCTGAACCAGCAGCAGCAGCAGCAGCACCAGAAACAGCAGCAATATGGTGCTGCGGTATGACGACCCCGCAGCAATCAGGAGGACGATCGGACGGGAACCGGACAACTAGAACGCACGGTTTCACACACGCAGCAGCGCAGGCGATGGTTAACTTCGTAAAACCGGATCCGGTCGGGGGACAGAACGGTATGTTCCCGGTCGAGGATGACGCGTCGGGTCGAGGTGGCCGAACCGGATTTTAGTACCGCACACTGGGGACAATGATGGGCGAAAGAAGGAACCCGTGCCTGATTGGTATGGTCGCCCGCCGCCCTGCGGATAAGACAGTCTCCCCCCTGTGGGATGCATTAACCAAACCAAATTCTTCACATTCACACACACACACACACATGATATGCGCCCGACGACACGAAATTTTGCCGGCCCTATATTTTCACGGTGGCAGGTGAGGAGGAAATAAGAATGACGAGGTCCTACTTGGTGATCCTGGTCCGAAAATAGGATTCCAAAACGGCAAACACACGGCGCACAGGGAGCGAATGATGCGATAAATTACTGTTCCTACCGACCAGTTCAGTGCGACTGTCGAAGTGATTTGCTTTCGTCGACGTTTTTGACACGGTGGAACAGAAATGGCTGCGCTGTGCAGGTCTCGTCATAAACGTCTGTGGAACCGATGACGTCACGGTTCGCAATCGCGGAGCAATTGTGTACATACTGCTTTAATCCTGCAGTTGAAAATAAAATACTGGGAGGGCGTTATTGGCATATTTTTTTTGAAATAACTATAAGGGTTTGCAGTGAAACATTAGGATTTTTAGAGCCGGAAAATTCACCCTGCAATAAACAAATCCTTGGCAGTCGGTGAACTTAGTTCCTGGAAATAATGGTAGGTTCGGGGGCTTTCCATTCAAATTTGTCGTTGAATTAAGGGCGTATAACTTGGACAACACAATTTCCCACATTTCTTATCGTTCATAATTTCTCATAAAAACCTAAATGAACGGGGAAAATGTAGTCGATTGAATCCCAAAACATCACTTCTTTTAAATTGGAACCGTAATTCCAATCGTTCCACAAAATTGAATTCATTTCCCATCACTACGTTTCAAGCGATCTGTCAGATTGAAGGTTCGTCGATTAAAGAAACTTTCATCGATTATTATGCTGCGGATAGAGATGTGCCTTGCCGTTCGTCAATCCGACGACCGGGTTTTCTACGACCGTTTGCGCTGACTGGAAGGGTCAATGTTTAGCCGTCATCGGTGGAATTCTGGTTGGTGCGAGAAGGGTCTGATTTTTACAGTAAATGCGGCTCCAAGTGAACAAATGGTTTGTAAAGTGTTTTTTGAATATTTTAAAATAAAAAATAAACTCTAATTGAAAAATTACGGCTCAAGAATATTCCTTTGCATTTGATGACCACCCCGCTGACAAAATCGTCATGCTTTCTCGTTTTGTTGTTAACAATTGTCGATAAGTCAGAACGAGAAAGCATGACGATTTTCTGAACCGGGAATATATTGAAAACATCGCGTCGATGAAAACGCCGCGCATTGCATGCAAAACATCGCGGGTCTGCATCCCAGCTACGTTACCGCGCGTCCACTCCCCTGCAGGCGGGCTGGCATGCAAGTTGTCCCGCAGTTGTGTCACTAGGCCTCTCGGCTGTGTAAATTTGGGACGACCCGCCAGGCAGCTTGCATGCAAGTTGTCCCGCAGTTGTGTCACCAGGCCTCTGGCCTGTGTAAATTTGGGACGATTTGGGACGAATTAGGACGTCGTTACTACAACGATAACGTTAATAACAACGATCTCGCTCTTGTCCACGGTAGAGGGTAGTTGTAGAGGAATTCTCCCTACCCCTCGCCTGTAAAATGGACTGATTCGAGCAGAACCGCCCAGCGGGCACCTTGGTGTAAACTGAGAATTATTTTAAACGCACGCAGCCATTTCGAAATGCTTCCGATATGAAATGTTCTGGAAAAGTTTCACATTTTCAAAACCACCTGTTTTGAAAATAATTTGTATTTTAAATCGCTCGAGGTTTGTCGGAAAATCATTCATCTTCGATTAAAAATCGTACAGGCGTGACGTTTTTGTTTCAAATATTAATCATACATAAATAAACAACAGTTAATAATTGGAGTACACGAAGACAGTGCTAGATAATAGAGCAGTTAATGATCGAATATATTTTTATTTTACATGACTGACCAAATGTTTCCCATCTGTGCTTTTAAATTCACAGCAAAAATGTATCATGTGTTCCTGTTTAATTCACCGCAAAAATTCCAAATTGTTTGGCAAAATTTGTTCTTGATTCAAATTGTGACAAGTAATTCAGCGATTTTTGTACATAAGTTGATTTGCAGTTTTGTCCTACAATTAGATTAAAACTAAATATTAAAAAGTAATCGGGACCTTCTTCATTGGTTTAATTTTGAGTCGCTGGTTACGTCTTTCAGTTTGATTTTTCACAATCTTTAAGGAGAATATTCACAGTAAAGGGCGACCGACGGTGAAATGATTGAGAAACAGACATCTTCTTTAATGTGCAGCTGCAGCCAGGTGTCATTTGTCGTATCCATGGAATGAACGTTGAATGAAATAACGCAGTTTCACGACTGGTTTTCTATGTTAGCTAAAGGGAATGAGACTTTGAAGATGACACAATATACATATCTGTTAGGGAAAAGGAATTTTTAAAGGGATAGCAGACAAGCAGTTCCTCATTGTATCTTATTCGCAGTGAGAACCCTTTTGGGGAAACGTAGAAAATATTAACATGGTGTTTGTATCGAGCATGTCATGTGGTTGATTCATGGAATGTAATATAAATAAGCATAAATATGACTTCACTGTAACTATGAAGTGAAAAAGTGTACATTGTTTATTAAACATTGAATAACCAAACAATATAATGTTCATAATGCAAAACAAAATGATGTCTCTCATTTGTTAAGACAGTAAAAAAAAACAAAACGATTGTCCGATTGTGAATTTTAGCCGTCGAGCTTGAGTTCCATGGGGATCAATCACGATAGTATTTGATGTACGAATGTTTCCTCCATGGACCTTCCATTCGCAAAATTTTGGAATTCTTTCGGAGCAAACAGGGTCGGGTGGGAAATCTGTGAACAATGTTAGCAAACAATAAAGCACACTTTTTCCAACACATTCCTTTATTTGAGCGAGGTTGTGAACGTAACGTTGCTGTGAAAACGTTGAAAAAGGGTTCCCAAAAAATTGTCGTCATGTTGTCGTGTGCGGGGGAATATGAATAAAAAGCAAACATGATTTTTAAACATCTGTGACACCTTTCTCGACCTTTTGCGGGACGAGGATTTAAAATATACCACTGTTTGGGACTTATTTTTAAAGCTGACCAAAACGAGTCATGCGAAGCAATCAAAACAACCATGCGCCTTCATCGATATGAGGCTCGGTTGTCAGAAGAGGAGTTATTCGTAGTGTCGAGTTCTTACTCTCCTTTATTAACCACACGATTTTTCTGTGATGGCTCTTCTAGCCAGTCTTCGTGCTTCGTTGCTTTGGGTCGATTTTGTTTTGATTTATCGGACTGTTTTCCCTCCTTTCGCACTCGCTTGTGGTGATTGGTGACATTTTGCTCCACTTTTTCGGTGCGAGCGGTTGTGGGATGTTTCTTTGTGGTCCGTTTGTGCGTCGGAGTATTTTGCTTCGTTACCTTCGCTTCCCGGTGGACAACGGTAGATGACGATGGTTTGTCTCCTTTGAGTATTTGACGCTTTATTTTCTCGCTTCTTTTCTCTTTCGAAGCTGCGTGAGTGGTTTGGTTAGTCATTTTTGTTCCGTTGTCAGTATTCTTAAAACGTTTCGATTTGTCTCCCTTCGCGATTGGTGCCATTTGATCGCCTTCGATGTTGTTTCTTTTTGTATTCCTCATTTTCCTAGGCTTCCGTCTACCGTGTGTTTGTGTTTGCTTTCTTTGCTCTGTCAACCTGGTACCCGCGTTGCTCGTTCTCGTTCTCGAGATGACTTTTCGCTTTTTTAGCTTTTCCGGCTTTGCAGCGTTTTCTTTGTTGCGCTTCGCATTTAAATTAAGCCGATTGGAAACGATGGCACTAGGTGTTGTCTGAGCTGCCGTGGACCGCAAGGGGATAAAAGGGATGGAGGTGGTGGTGGGGGTAGAATGGCGCTGCAAGGCCGGCCGTGGGTTGGGAGTAGTACGGGGTTTCCTTATCGAGAGCTTACGTCGTGAACCGTACTTTTCCGTCTTGTCGGTTATCAGCCGGGAGGATTCCACAATTTCTTCGCCCGCCGGTTGTTCCTCAGCTGCTTCCTCCCTTCACCACCTTCTTCTTCGGCAGCCGCTTCCTCCCTTCACCACCTTCTTCGGCAGCCGCTTCCTCACCGCCTTCCTCACCACCTTCTGCAGCTTCTCCTTCTCCTTCACCACCTTCTTCTGCGCCTTCTTCACCTCCTTCTTCTGCTCCTTCTTCACCACCGGCTTCTTCGCCATCTTCTTCTGCTCCTTCTTCACCTCCTTCTTCACCACCTCCTTCGTCTCCTCCTTCACCACCTTCTTCTCCTCCTTCTTCACCACCTTCTGCAGCTTCTCCTTCTCCTTCACCACCTTCTTCTGCACCTTCTTCACCACCTTCTTCTGCGCCTTCTTCACCTCCTTCTTCTGCTCCTTCTTCACCACCGGCTTCTTCGCCATCTTCTTCTGCACCTTCTTCACCACCGGCTTCTTCGCCATCTTCTTCTGCACCTTCTTCACCTCCTTCTTCACCACCGCCTTCGTCTCCTCCTTCACCTCCTTCTTCACCTCCTTCTTCGTCACCTCCTTCACCTCCTTGTTCACCACCTCCTTCTGCTCCTTCTTCTGCTCCTTCTTCTGCTCCTTCTTCACCTCCTTCTTCACCACCTTCCTCGCCATCTTCTTCACCCCCTTCTTCACCACCTTCTTCACCACCTTCTTCACCACCTTCTTCACCACCTTCTTCTGCTCCTTCTTCACCTCCTTCTTCAGCTCCTTCTTCGCCTCCTTCTTCTGCGCCTTCTTCACCTCCTTCTTCTGTTCCTTCTTCGCCTCCTTCTTCACCACCTTCTTCGTTTCCTCCTTCTCCTCCTTCTTCTGCTCCTTCTTCTCCACCTTCTTCTTCACCACCTTCTTCGTCCCCACCTTCTTTGTCCCCACCTGCTTCTTCACCTCCTTCTTCATCGCCCCCTTCTTCACCACCTTCTTCGTCAACACCTTCTTCATCGCCCCCTTCTTCGCCGCCACCTTCCTCACTGCCTCCAACGTTCGGCATTTCGTCACTCTCATCCGGGACGCTCGTAATACCGGTCACCACGTCCGTGTCAACCGAAGATTCCGTTGTCGTGCGACGTCCCGGCATTATGTAGATCGGATAAACTGTGCGATCGCGGCGTAATGCGAGTGGTGTATAAAAGTAGAAGAAGATGAAAAGAAAAAACAACATAAAATAGCGTCATCAGTTGCAGATTGTGTCTAAAACCATCAAAAATGTCCATTTGCTCAGCAGACAACTACATTTGGTTTATTGAATTGTCATATTCAAATAAATGAAATCGTAGCATGAACGAGTTACTTTCCGTGTTCCTCCCGTAACTTCCCCGTGTGTTCCGGGCATGATCCCTAGGGAACATTCGACTCACCTGGATAGGCGCAGCACGGTCGGCGGACGATCAGAATTCGGGTGTACCTAGCGCAGTACTGGCGCACGCCGGGGTCATCGAGGGCAAACACGTGCCGGCCGAGGTCAACGATGGCCGCCTGCAGGTACGGGGGGTACGGTGGCCACCGTCCGCTCGCCGCATACCCGCACAGGATCTCTGTGAATGAACGAAGCGGAAAAGTGTGACCATCTTGTAGCGCACGCTGGACACGATTTTCCACGTAGCTGGTCGCCGTCCGGGGAATTCATCCATTCGCATGACCATTTCCAACCGGACCAGACTTGCACCTGGCGTGTTGGGAGTTTGTTCTGCTACTCACGGGGCAGTCGAAGTAAATCCTGCGAGTTTCCGTGCGGTTCCTTCGAGCCGCCCGCCAAGCCGGTTGTCGTTGGCGGAGGGAGTACGACATCGGGCACGAGCGAGGGTGGTCTCCAGCCGTTCGGTGGGTCGCCCGAGATGGGAGACTGGGGTGGACTGAACCGTGTCCACAGGAATGTCGAGTCACTCTGGCGAACGTGCAGGGCGAGCGCGAACAGCACAATTAGCAAAGTGCCTCCCAGCCGTGCCCGACCCGGACAAGGAATTTCCATTTTCCCGATCTCGCCACGGAGGCAAAATTTCACCTTCACGCCTTGGTTGGGTTCGCGATGGAACAAACGTGTTGCCTCGGCCCCGAAGAGCACTTTCGTATCCGAGCACTGATATTGTGTCCACGCGTGGGTGTAAAGTGTTGCCTTTTGGAATGAACCTTCACCGTTCTAATTAGTAATGTTCATACTGGGGAAAAAGCTGGCGTTAACATTGGCCACGATAAATTGGCCAGCCTATCGCTCACACTAAACACCTAACAGGGCGAACTAACTAAACCGAATCTATTAACAGCCAAACAAAGCCGGGTTAGCTGTCGGGTTAACCTTTCGCTCCGTCCGGCAACCGTAAGTCAAGTGAGGCTAATCGTAAACGATTGGGTTCGTTTTAGTTTGAGAAAAACTGATTAGCGACACTAGCGAGCCTTCGTGAGTCAATATGGGAATGGTCCGTTGCGAAACAGAACCAGCAAGCGATGCGCTTTGACCCAAATACAAGTTCATTAGGTTGCGTCAGACGTTCGCGTATTCAAACCTCGGATTGTACTAATGATGATGGTGGATGGATCCACCCTTCCGAGTGCCAACCCATCCTTTCTCCACCTCACCCCAGCCCGAGAAGATTGGAATTCTTTGGTCAATCGGTGGCTCGGATTGTAGGACGGACGAAAGATGCGATGATTTTTGTCCGACACACATACAGCGAGCCACCGATTGCACTTAATTCGCCCGGGGGAAAAGCAGTAATGGACAGCCGAGCGATTCGATTAGCGAATGTCCGGTGAGCGTTTTCTACGAGATTAAAACACCCGGCTGGCGGGTTCCTTTTCCATTATTACCCATCGTGGTTCCCTTTCTTGTTGCTTGGAAGACTATTAGTATGATGCAATTGATCAATTTTCTCCGTTAATTGAGTAATGCGAGAAAGGAAGGAGTTTCATTGTGAGGACGATTCTTTCTCGAGGATGTTTGGAGTGACTCGCCGTATAGCTTTGTAAAGTTCTTAAAACTATTTGTATTACACCGATGACTAGACAATGCATTTACTTTTCTAACTATATTACTCAACCGTTAGCTGTGAGATTTAGAAACCCGTTTACGATATGCACGAAAAATCATCAAATTCATAGATTAGTCATTTCAATCCTTCCTTTTTATATTTTTTATATTCCATGCATTTTTAATTGATGTCAGGTACTGTTTATGAAATGCTTGTTTATGATCTAATAAGAATCGATTTTTTTTTTAACAAACTTACTTTAACATATTTGATACGTGTTTTATAAAAATAAATGCAGTAGGGTAAGTGAGGCACTTTAAGCCCACTTAATGCAGGGTCACCACGAAAGAAAACGTTGCTCTCATTGTATCGATCATAGAACGATATTTTTGAGTTTACTAGTTGTTTTCACTGAAAAATGATCAATTTTCGAACATGCTTTTTTCGCTTTTTTGGCCCACCTAAAAAATGCTTATATTATGTTTTTTTATGATTGGAATAACCTATAAAATAAATTAGAAACTGCTATTTACCATTATCATTGTTGAATATGTGAGATTGATAGCTTGAGTTGCTATTTGAAAATCCACTTTTTAGCAGGATGATCGAATTTTCGGCTAAGAATGCATAGAAATGATGAGGCTCGGTTGTCAGAAGAGGAGTTATGCTAGGAGGAGGCTAGGAATGCATAGAAATATCGTTTCTATCCAAAACAGATTTCCTTGCATCTATTTTGGCCCACTTTTACATAAAAAAATAAATATTTTCTCGAGCCCAAAAAATTCGAGCAACGTTTTGATAATTCTTAAAAACACTCAAAGTTTAGGAAAAACATTAAGTACTTATAATTTTCTAACGCAATGGATGCTTATATTTTGAGGTGGGCGAACCATCTGCTTACAGCATAACTGGGCCATAACCTGACAGCGTCGTAGATTTTAACGATTTGCTCGAAAAATACTAATACAGTTGCTTCCAAACTAGTCATTTAACTAGAATAAATCGATATCAATACAATAAACAAGGCTAGAGAGTGGTTTTATTAGACATCAATTGATATCCTTTCTAAGTGGGCCAAAATTACATCAATGGGCAAAAACTCCCACACTTGCCCTATCAAAAAGATCCCTGACTAGCTTCCATTATTTGAATAGTTTAATTATTATTTGAATAGTAAATTCCATTTTTGTACTACCAAAACTGTGGTATTCATTTGTTTTGCTTCTTATTGGGTTTAAAACTACACCAAACTTGTTCATCCATGTAGAGTAAGTTTTTTACTCAATCATATGCGCTTAAATTGATGATAATGATGATTGATCCCACCATTTACCCCTACAACGGTACGGAAAGGAAAAAGGTATTTTAATTGACTTTGTTTTATCAACGGTCTATTTTTAAATTTTAGTTTCTTATTAACATTTATTTGGTAAAGGCTTATCTGCCTAAATATTCATTACAACAAGCAATATGAAATCACATAATGGTTTGCCTGCAGTTTCTACATAAAGCAACCAGTGTTTTTCAGACATCTTAAGGAATTCTACATTTCAGGTAACAATACATGATTGTTCCTCTAGTACTCCTTAATCGATCACCAGCATCATTGGAATTGGGTTTCTCGATGCACAAGAGCATCATGGCGACGATGTTGGCAGCCATTTCGCTTTCATTGTTCACATGAGCGATTCGATAAAAGGAAGCTGCACTTCAGGGTCAACTACTTGTTGCCAAAAGGCTCTCACAGTACCCGATAATGCACTGCAGGAATGCGTCTTTTCATCGTCTGCCCCAACAAACAGGCCAATCGAACTCGAAGCCATGCCATCTCCGGTAAATAGCGTCGGAGCTCGAACGCGTAAAGCCCTACGGATTTCCGCTCACTCGTAACCATGGAGATGGCAAACCGGCACAAAGGTTGAGGTACTACCGTTGTAAGTTTTCCCTTCACTCGGGACAACTCCAGCCACCCAGCCGCCTCCTTTGATCGTCCCAGGCAGCCGGAACAAATATGTATGATGATGGACAATTGTAAAGGATTTCTACAATCGTTACGTTCCTGCACCGCTGCGTCCTGTACCTGCGAGTGTGTGAAGGTGGCAAGTGAACAGGATTAACTTTGCCATACACGAATGATACACGAGGGATGCTGGAGAACTTCATCGGGCGTTCGGCTTGCTTGGAGCGAACGAGCAACAAGTAGCAACCTTGGAAGTACCGTTCCGTCCGTATCAGGAATCCTCTTGCGTATTAACCTGGGTCGGGTATTACCTGTTGGTGAACTTTCGCTACCCCGCCTTCGCTACCGCCCCAAACGGTAACTCCCGCTCCACCAACCGCGGTTTTTCATTGGAAAAATAACACATCCCAGGGTTGTGGCCTTCGAACATTGCATACCCTTCGGTAGGGATCAGTGGCGGACCTGCGTCCAGGAGTACGATTCCAAGCAAATTGACCGTTAGCTATTAATGTTGATGAATATGCACACCTACGGGCAAACAAATACACCCACGTACGTGTACCGAGGCGGTGGTGAGGTTTTATGGCATTCCTTACGACCAACCGACAGGGTATGCATCATTTCCCCATCTGCTGCGCGTGTGTGTGTGTGTGTTTTATGTATGAACTTTTTCCCTTTTTCCCAGTACCCTCCATCCCTGCATTTTATGATCAACCTGGGAGTAGAATGATGTGGGCATGAATATGTTCGGAAATGGATCATTTCCATATCTGCTGGCTATAACAATTTAATTGAATATTAATCCAGCCCAATCAAACCCACATAATGGGGTCTGGCACGATGGGCGTTAGTTAAATAACTTCAATGACGGTTGCGATAATGGTTCGGTAGATAACTGCAAACTGGTTTTGGAGTTGTCTACATCAAGAGATTCAGCACGCTTTTGAAAGTATTTGACCACTCAATGTTTCTTTCGGCTTTTCCAAACAAATAGAAATCACCATCTATGTTATCCCTGAAGTGTATGAACATCGTGTTTATGCTTATGCCGAGTTATTTGAAATAAAAAAATATGAAGTTAACCCTTTCCGTGTAGATGCTCACAATAAACGACCCGATGCGTCAAAACATGAATGTGAAAGTATATTGGAGCCTCGTTTATTAAAAATTCAAAACTTAAACTAAAAAGGAAAATGTGGGGGCAAGGTAATCGGAATGTTTTTAGTCGAATTATGGAATTTAAAAATATATCAACTGTTGTACTCATCCGTTACGCACAGGAACGCGTCTTGCTTGACTAGCGCTATAGCCGTTCCGTCGATCTGGATGGAGGTCCTCCAGGATGCGGTTGTTGCCGGGATGCTGTTGCTGCAATGATTGTTCCGTACATATCTATTTCAAAATTGATTAAAAGCAATTATTAATTAGTGAATGTCTAAAATATTGGTAAGATTTGATACATATCGTGTTGATAAGACTTGATTTTTTAACTGTTTTTCCTGGTAGGTGTATATTGCCTCGAAAAAGCTGGAGCCAAACTATATTCTCTTCAGCATCCGAAGCACCACGGGACAATCGTGTCCACGGCTACCCGCTAATTTTACTTGCTACATTGACATAAAATTCACATGAAATAGAATCGTAAACACGATTTCGGACTATAGGGGTTTGTTTCAGCTTTGATCGAGGAACATTAATGCCGCCGGCCATCATGTTTCGATATACTCAGCACAAATTCATTCTAATAATTTCACCGTTATATTTCACCGTTATACCTGGTATTCGTAGATTCTGTTTCAGATGTAAATTAGGTGACCAAGTTCAATATTCACTAGCCAAGAAAAAGAGTAAAAGTTTTAGTAAGTAAGATAGTAAAAACTTTACGTGTAGTAAAAATACATATCAGAAGCCTTACCATGTTGAACGCTGATGCAAAATGTGTGAACTGAGATCAGAAAAAAGACTGGTAAATTTTAAATCAAACCTTTTCGATCTAGTAGACTACGAAGCGAACTTTGCTGCCTTCGAAACAGTCTATATATTAATCGCAGCATACATATTATGTTATTTGAGCATTGGTAGCGATACGTTACGGATGCTCAAAACTTAAGCAATGGGTTTTATCGATTTGTTTTGTTGTTTCTGGAAACAGAAGGAGCCGGAAGAGGACAGCTGGGTCATTTCAACTTTAGAAAGCTTCGTGGACGAAAGCAATGAAGATCTAGATGCAGTACAGTTCCCCGCGGAATATGACGACATGCATCAAATATCAGACGAGGATGGGGGCGTCTGCTATAGAACCTTGCCAGTCTACAGCATTCGTCAGAGGAAAAAAGAAGAAGTCTTGGTAAGTAAGAGAGAAACCATGCTCAAAGCAAACACATGCATTCGATGTTTTAACATGTTTTCGATCATTTTCAGGGCTGGCAACCGGAACTAGCAGAAATCGAAGAAGAAGACGCGGAGCTGTTTTCGGAACCTTGAAAGAAGCAGAGGGAACCAGATGCCTATTTTTTAAGGGACCATCAGAAGCCAAAACAAGACGAATGGATAGAAAATGTCGAAGAAGAAAAGGAAACCGCGATCGTTGACGTTATGGACAATGTATCAGACGAGGATGGGGTCGTCTGCTATCCGAGACTGTTTCTCTACAGCAGGGGTCGGCAAAGTCCGGCCCGCGGGCCAAATCCGGCCCGCCAACTGATTTTATCCGGCCCGAAAGAAAATTTTAGTGCTTCTTCAAAAACCTATAATAATTTTTTGATCGGATTTGTTCACTCAGTTTGTTTTTTAGAGAAGGATGAAGTCGAATTCCTCGTATACTTTTTGTTGCGGATTTTTCTATCGTATTTGCATTATTTATCGTACTACAATGTCCTAGTGTCGTGAGTCTCGTAAAATTTATGGCGGCTAAAACTCGTATCCTTTGCATCCAAAATACCTAGATTCTACGAACAAAATTTTCATATCCGCTACGATATAAAATAAAATGCGCAATGTTGAAAACTTCTCGAAGCAGAGTTAGTTTAATTCTTGAGAGTATGCCAGTAAACAAAGATACTTTATAATTTAAAAGAGAATCAATTTCAAGTGCAAAAAAAAAGAATTAATTAGCAGTAAAACAGTAAACCAAAATTTATTCGTTGAAAAAGATAGAAATTCATCCAAAGCATGAGTGAAATTGTTTGGAAAAGCTTAACGATGAAATTGCTAATAATTTGGTATGAAAATTTTTTACGCAAAATTGCTATTTAAAAACTTCATTTAAAAGGATTTACTACTATTTTTGAAACATCAAATCATGGTTTAATTTAAGATATCTGGCCCGCGCTTTCTGTTTCTCATTAATCATCTGGCCCTTTTTACGAAATGTATGCCAATCCCTGCTCTACAGCATTCATCTTAGAAAAAAGGCGGAAGTATTGGTAAGTAAGATAAAAACTAAAGCCTTACGTGTAGTAAACATATAGATTCGATGTTTTAACACGACTTCTTTCATTTTTAGGGCTGGCAACCGGAACTAGCAGACATCGAAGAAGAAGAAGACGCGGAGCTGTTTTCGGAACCATGAAAGAAGCAGAGTTTTGTATCTTAGGGTTTATTCTAAAACGATGAACAATTACAATCAATTACATGTTAAGATACAGATTATAATACAGGTTAAAATCCAGGGCAACGCTGCCACTGATACCACGGTCTGTCCCGTACGGCTGGGGAGCAAGAGAGCGATTCCCGTCACTCGATCTGGATGGCAGCCTCCGCTGTCACAGTTGAGTGACCCACTCACTGGAAGGTCCCAACACAGAGGGAACCGGAAGCCTGTTGTTTAAGAGACCATCAGGAGCCAGGAGAGGACGAATGAAAGTGGTGGTAAGCAAGAGAAAACTAAATCCTTACGTGTAGTAAAAATATAGATTCGATGTTTTAAAATGTTTTCTCTCACTTAAAGGGCTGGAAACCGGATCTAGTGGACATCGAAGAAGAAGACGTGGAGCTGTTCTCGGATTCTTTTTCATTTTCTTTCTTTTCTCACTTTTATTTGTAGCTAGATGTAGAAATCGTTCTGTTATTGTATAGTTCAATTGTATTTTATAAATGAAGTTGTTTGGTTTTGTAACAATGTAAAAATATATGTATTTTAAAATTCTTTTAATAAACATTTAAATTTTAATACAAATGGTTTTTTCTACTTTGGAAAAATCGTATATACTAAAAGAACTACGTAATAGTTGGGCCTTTGGTTTGGATTTTAAACTTGCTTCCTTTTCCTCGAGAAAAGAAGAAGTTCTGGTAAGTAAGAAACAAAATAAACCCTTGCGTGCATTGAAAAAATACTTTTGATGTTTTAACATGTTTTCGATCATTTTCAGGGCTGGCAACCGGAACCAGCAGACATCGAAGAAGAAGACGCGGAGCTGTTTTCGGAACCTTTTAATTTTTTTTACTTGTATTTTTTACTTGATGTAGATACCATTGCATTATTGTATAGTGTGATTGTATTATCGAAT
>KE525278.1:116967-150119 GCA_000441895.2 Anopheles sinensis | reverse complement strand
TTGACTTTACTGAATGATCGCCGGACGCGATTTAGTTTGGTAGTCTTTGTCAATGCCACGGAAACGACAAGAAATCGATATCACTTTCCGTTCCGATGTTGTTTGACTTTGGAATCTTTAATTCGATTGACTTGCGCGCACGTGACATTCCGTGGATGTATCTTGACCTGGTTCGATGCCGGTTCAATCCCTTCCTGCCAACACTCGACTCATGCGTGCCGGGTTTTCTTCCTCGCGTGACGCAAACATATCTCACATGCAAATAACAACGACGTCCTGAGGGCATCTCCGACCAGGCTAGATGATTCAATAATCGTATGCACACACAAGCTGCTCCTCGTCTGGGCTCAACTCCCATCCCTCTTTACTTAGGGTCGCCGGATGACTTATGCACATGATGGAAGGCCGACAATTGCTTCGCAATCAAAGGTTAGCCTTCTTTTCATGCTCCCCAGCTTAGTGTCATGAGCGAATCAGGGCTCTCCCTGTCGCATCATCAGTGTCATCGGGTAGTTTAATTGTGTTTGCTCGGCGTGATTGAATTTCCGACTATAAATATCACCACCGGAGTACGCTAGCGACTACAGTGAGCCTTTTGATCTCGGGAGTTAAGCTACGACAGAAATCCGAAGGGTCGAAACGGATAGATGCAACCTTGTCGCACTCGATTGTGGCTGATTCTGCTGGTTATCATCGTCACGAGTACGTTGGTTTCCAGCGAACCGGAAGGGATTAATGCCAACCTTGCCGAACCCCTCGGTGCACTGCTGCGGCTGATGGGCACTCCGCTGAAGGTAACGGCACTCCTCGGCTGCTGGACGGAAGGTAAGCCAACCGGTTGAAACAATGGTCCTCAATTAAGGACACATTCTGGGGTTCCTTCCGTTCGACTCCAGGGCAACGCCTGACGCTGGCGCAAATTGGCCTAAGAAGTGGACGCCACTTCTGGCAGTTCGTTCCACAAACGAAACCGACGTTGGCCGACGGTGACGATGGGGTCAATCAGTGGCTCGCCACACTGGACGCGGATATCGAGGGACATCAGACGATGGTTGTGGTGGATCTCGCTTGCAATGGCACGGAAAAGTTATTGGCCAGCGCCGGTCGGAGATTGTATCTGAACTTCCGCTGGCTGGTGCTGGATTCTCAACCGCTCAACGTGGGCAACGTTTCCCTCGGGACCTATCTGGAAGTTCTGAGACCGTTGCCCTTGTTAGTGAGCAGTGAAGTTTTCGTGCTGCTTAATGAAGGGCTGAATGCAATGCGGTTCGTGCAGGGTGAGTTACAGATTCACGGCGTTCTACAGAATTCCGTCGTTTGGCTGAGTTTTCAGCAACTTGTATCGCACGTGGCCGGGGGTGTTTTGTGAATCTTTAGAGAAGTTCGCCCAAGTTGATTAGGTTTCTTTAGCAGTATCATCTTTTCGTGTATTAACCTCAAACATTTTGCAACTTTGAGTGGACAATAGATTTAAATTTAAATTTACCCTTCATCCTTTTACTGATGAGTAAACATTTTGTTAGAATTGTAGAAGTTGTAATATATTTTAAGTGAATCATGATATGTGTACCCTACCTCATTCAGTCTACAAAGTGTCAAAGGATGCTGATTTGCTCACGGAACAGTTTGCCCTGTGGACAAGGGACCAAGTGGGTGCTGAAGCGGAGCTTATCGACTTACGCCAGAAGAAGGTGACATCGGTCAGAAGGAAGAACCTGCTGGGACACACCTTACGAGCCTCGATGGTGATCACCGACCCGGACACGGTGAACCACCTGACGGACTATAAGTACCGGAGGAAAATGGTGTGCCAAAGTACAACCAGTGTGAGTCATATAGAATACCCCTCTCTGTATCTCCCCGCACAGGGATAAGCACATCGATACGATAACGAAGGTGAACTACCTGCTGACCAACTGCCTGGTGGCGTACCTCGGAGCCGGTGTGAACTACACGCGCGTGTCCTCCTGGGGTTACTATAATGCGACCACCGGGCTCTGGGACGGCATGATCGGGGAGCTGGTGCACGACGTGGCGGACCTGGGCGCCTCACCGCTATTCTTCACCACCGATCGTATCGCCGTGATCGAGTATCTCGCCATGACGTCCGAGACGCGGTCGAAGTTTATCTTCCGCTCGCCGAAGTTGTCCTACACCGACAACGTGTTTATCCTACCGTTCGACAATGTATGTGCTGCACCGGTTTAACACTAGAATCCAAATTGGGGTCATTTTGACCCAAACACGATTTTCACATTTCATGTCACAAAAACGGCTGAATATTTTTTCAAAAAAAGCTTGTCTTAAAATCCAAAATAGCATCTAAGAAAAATAATTTCAGATTTTTTGTTCGACCAATTCCGAGAACTAACGTGACTATCACTAGAATGCTTTTAAGGAGCCAAGTTGTTTTAAATCCGCAAACGGTTACTTTCAAGTATTTTTGTTGATTTTTTTTTGCGTTATGCACTTCTTCATCATTCCGCTAGCTCGGTGTGAAGCAAAAAAGATCGATTTGATCCGAATTTTAATTTTTTCAACTTTTATTTTTCAAAATGTGAAATAGAAAGTGTGAGCTAAAAATTTTATACATTGAGCCACCTTAGAAAAATAATTTCATGTTTTTAAGACCACAAATGAAGGCTCAAATATCAATATAAAAAGTAGCCGTTTACGGATTTAAAAATCTTGAAAACTGACGAATTTACAGCGTGTTGAAAAACAAGGCACCCCTAAAAAGCATTCAGGCAAGTTTTCCAATCAATGTATTTTAGTTTTAATATAGAAACATGTGAGATTATTCGGACTTTAAACATTCGGACTTTAAATGGTGGCAAAATAATCATAACCTCAAAAGAAAAACCTATTTTGAATATCTTTTCAAATTTTTTAAGGAGATATTAAGGAGGATTTGTTTTGTTCGTATCTCAAGACTAGATAAACTTTTCCATTCCTATTTCATAAGCTTTTAACTGCCAATTCTACCAGAATAGTAATAATTAAGTACTAATAAGTATAAGTATTTAACCTCAAAACATGGAATGAAGAAGAGTTGCAAAACTGAACCCACTGAACAGTAAACGATGGATAAGTTTCTACTGTGGATTATTTAACAACGCCGATCATCACATCAGACTCTTGTACGGATGGAAATATGATTAGTTTATGAAATTACGGTCTCAGCTTTCTCTCTTCCAATGGCATTTCCAGCACGTTTGGGGTTGCGTTATCGCCGTCATCGTACTCTCTTCGGTGTTATTACTCGTGACACTATGGGCAGAATGGCGTGTCGCCGCCGATGGAACTGGCTGGACCCCCAGCCCACCGGATGCGTCCGTCTTGACGGCCAACTTCCGCGACACACTGCTCGTGATGTACGGTGCGTCCTGTCAGCAGGGATCATCCGTCCTGCCTCGCAGTTGCTCGGCCCGCACCATCACGATGCTCACGTTTACCGTGCTGATGTTCCTGTACGCCAGCTACTCGGCCAACATTGTCGCCCTGCTGCAGAGCCCCTCGACGAGGATCCAATCGTTGGACGATCTGCTCACGTCTCGGCTCAAGTTTGGCGTGCACGATACCGTGTTCAACCGGCACTACTTCACGCACGCCACGGAGCGGACTCGGAGGGCGCTGTACGAGCAGAAGATCCGCGTACCGGGTGGCCGTGACGCGTTCATCCCGCTCGAGCAGGGTATCGATCGGATCCGGCGGGGACTGTACGCGTTCCACGTCGAGCAGGGTGTCGGCTATAAGGTGATCAGCGAAACGTACCAGGAGGACGAAAAGTGTGGCTTGCAGGAGATTCAGTACCTGCAGGTGATCGACCCGTACTATGCGATCCAGAAGAACTCATCCTTCAAGGAGATGGTGAAGATCGGGTACGAAAGCGGAAAAGTGTGTAGTCGTTACATATTTAACTACAGCCCCCCATTTTTCTTTCAGTCTCTTTCGTCTCAACGAACATGGCATTCAGTATCGGGAGAACGCAAAGCTCTACACCAAAAAGCCCACCTGCTCCGGTGGTGGTGGTAAGTTCGTCCCGGTGAGTCTCGTAGATGTTGAGCCGGCCGTCTGGATCATTTTGTGGGGCGGAGGATTAGCTGCGATCTTCTTTGTGGCGGAGTTCATCTACTTCCGGAGTCTGACGGAGGCAATGCGCACCAAAATAAAGTTCTTTTTTCGGGGCACCCGATACCGATCACCGGGACTAAGTCCCGAGACCTAAAGTAGTAACGAATCGGAGCGAAAAGTATGAAGGAATACGTCTATACTGTATGTAAGTTGATTTATTAGATTATCTTCAGTGGATCTGAATAAGCTGACAAGAAAAATTGTAGAACCCATACGAATGATTGATTTGTCTATCTCGTTATTTACTTTGTCATCGACGGAAAAGTTTGCAAGTCCTGGAGCAACTAGTTTTGGTTTTTAAATAATTTTATTTACTCAAAAAAGAGAAAAAATACATTCGTCACGAGATGTCAACTACAGTATATATACGCAATATGTGTAGATGTGTGTGTAGAGAGAGAGTGGGAGAGAATGTACTACAGATGTAAGTTTACCAATCAGTAACCGTTTTCTCAGCCGCGGCTTCGTTTTAGTTTTGTCATATAGTAAGTTTTGCACATCAATATAAGTTTTGATTTTTCTTTTCTTCGTTTTTCTATACCTCTTTCATGTTATTAGGTTCACGTACAAACAAAAACGAGATAATTTTCATCCTATTCGCCTTAAACCACGGTAAGATAGACATCTTTTCGTAAGGATCTACTCATTTAGCGAAGCTTGCCGCTTCCTATTAGTCTTCTCGTTATTTTTATATTTCAACAACGTTTGTTTTTCTGGTAACATTCAAATTGTCCTCAATCAGATGCCCTTCTTTTGTTGTGTATTTAATGTTTCCTTTTTTAAATAGTTTTTATGGCTCACCTTCCGATGCGCTAGCATAGTCTACCCATTTATATTCATACCTTTTTCCTTCACTTTCGCGTTTTTGACCACAATCACAACAGTTAGAGCTAGACGGAATTAAATGACCTAAACAAATTGGGTATCAGTATCGGCTGCGTAAAATAAACTCATCCGTTTTACATAAGCACCCGCGTGACCCTTGTGTTCCCTGCACCGTCACCCACGTCAACTTCAATGAAGTGCAGTCGGATGTATCACACGAAAAGGCCAATTCAAAAAGTACGCTCGACGGTGGTGATGGTGTCCGTGGGGACGATGATGGTGGTTGGATGCGGACAGCTTAGACGGAGTTCTCATCTAGACCCTGTAAGAGGTGGAATGGAAAAATCAAAACGAACAGTTGAGAAACATGTTGGAATGTTAGAAGAATAAAAAATAACTAAATGAACGCCTGCTGAAATGATCGCTTTCGTGGATGAGATAAAACAAAACACAATCAAATGTGAATCAATGAGAAACAACAGTCAGACAATTGTTTCTTGGGAATGAAAATGTCGATGTGAGCTAAAACAATTCGTCAGCCTGTGCATCGTTAACATTACAACAGACCAAACCGGTGGCGAAATCTAGCTCGTAATGGGGTTGGCTTTCCCTTGGAGGAAGTGCTTTATCTGCCCGAGTTTCCCACCTACCTGCATGAGGGGGCTGATCGCACGCGGTGCTATCGATTGCATGTGCAGGGCACCGTTCGAGCCTCGCATCGCACTCGGGTAGGTGTGCGGCCCGAGCAGGGTGGTCGTGGTGGCCGACGACGCGCACGATTCCCGCTTGCTGTACGTCAGCGGCCTGGAAAGAGGAGAACAGGAAAGAGACGACACGGAGAGAGGAACAAAAAGAAGAAGCAAAAACTAAATCAGCATAAAATGACACCCTTCCGGTTACGGTGAAACCAAGATCATTCAATAGACAGGTCGGTGCATAGCCTTTTTCTGCACCGCCATTGTTTTGACAGCTGGTTTGAAAATTGTTTACAATCTACTTAACGAAATAAGTAATCGGAAATTTTGGATCACAGTGACCCAGTAGTAGTGGAAAGTGGTTTTCGATGCGAAGTCGTGAAATTTTGATCCTGTTGGTCGCCTGGATATGGCCGAAATCAAGCTACCGAACGCCTGAACTTCCTAATTTGATGAAACATACCAAATTTGCAGTTTTACTCCAGTTTTCCTGCTGCTCGTAAGAAGTAAACAAAATTCAAACCACCTGTCAAAAATTTTCACACGGTTTTTGGCTCTTTGTATGGGACGATTCGACCTGTCTATTGAATGATCTTGGGTGAAACTATGGTCAACGAAGTCAACGACTACTCCGTTGCGTCAGAAGGGTGAAATCAATTAGAAACACGTTGCAACGGACACTCGAAGGTTTGCCTATGGAGTAAGCAGGAAAATCCTCAAGGGGGAAAGTGTGATCAATTGATCCACCAGACCCGATAGGAGCGCGTAGAAATCGTTTTCTGTAAACGGGTTTCTCATCGTTATCGTTCGGAATTCTTTACGGGATTGTCGCTAAACTGATTTCCTTTTTTATTTTTTTGTGGAAAATAATATACGCTTTGAGGAAGGTTAAAGATCGATACTATCGATAGACGGCGTGAAAAATGGCACGGAATTTTTCTATCGCTGTGGAAAGATCGGAACTATCAATATCTTTATTTAATTTCATTGTATCCGTATCTGAGAGAAAAAAAAAGACTTAAAGCGAAGTCGTTCATCTCTTAAATTGAAATTTCATTCCCACCCGTATGTGATACCATATTACATTCCTCTTAAAATAATTCAAATTAGTCTTGATTAACCTTAAATTACCCCATGCAGGCGCGCATGCAATAAAGTAGAAAGGACACGAACCATCCTTAACATCCCATCCACCGGCTACAATCCAGTACGGCCGTCTGTGTGCAGAAACTGGATTAAAGTCTACCGGAACGGAAGCTTAGCGAAACGTCGAGCTGGATGGGTAGAGATTTATTTAAGTTACGAAGCTTCCGAGTGACTTGAGCTACCGGAGGTGACTATACATTTTCTTTTTTTGTTGCTGCCTCAGCGCGTGTCAAAAGTTCTCCCGGAAGGCAAACGGCGAACGCTCAATTTGTCAACGCGCACCCGGAAGCGGGAAAAGGCTCCCGTGACCTACTTTTGGGCTTCCCTGGCAAAAGAAAGTAGGTAATCCTGCCTTCGGTGAGCATGGGATGTTAAAAATGCAAATTTTCCTGTCCATTAAGGAAATGTTCGGACGTTATCTTTCAGCATATGGATGACCCTAGCTTTAAATTTGTGTGAATTTAGAAGAAAAAATGGATGAAAATGGATATGTTTTTGAAGTGGACACAATTATATTACTTTCGAATAGTTTCCTTTTATAACAAGTACCGTTCAGTTATTAAATTAAAAAAAAACACTGAACGGTACGGTTTGAAAAGTATGCAATCGGATGATATCCATCTCAAACACCTGATGAATATGCGAAGTAACCAGGAAAATATTTGATGACTGCTGCTTTCATCCGAACTAAACTTCGTCAACACAGATAATGGAAAGCAAACCTCAACGACAATGTAACCCCCCCGTTTCCACAACATGTTGAGCCTCAGCTCATAAAACCTCACCCACGTACCAAATCCCATTAGAGCGGGAAGCCTAAATCAATTCATTATACGGCGGTTTCATAAATTACAGTCTGTGCGACGCAACCGGACGGGCCTCCATCAGAAAGTACACCCAAACACGGACCACTTGGTAGAGTCATCCAAAAACTGGACCGATCAAAGTGCGGAACTGACTTTGATTGCCCGGGCCACATTATCGGGTGATGTCCGAGCTATTTCCACGGACCGACGGCTACGAACGGCTCAAACGAGGAGGGAACGGCCTGAATCGGAGCGTGGCGGCTGGTTTTCGTGGAAAACCACAGACCAACCAGCATGCCGAGACAAGCTGCCGAAGGGCGACGCACAAAAAGCTCGGGATGTAGGCCCGGATGAAGTTCAACGGTTTCTCCATCGGTGCGGCTAATTGCACCGGGTTGCTCCCGGGGGAGCTGGAGGATGTTCAAACTTTGCCAACCTCATTGCTGCTGGTAAGCTTCTTCCGACGTGCGTGTATGGGTGTGGCTTTTGGTTTGTCGTAGCCCTTTTGACCGGATATTATCATTTTATGTTAATGACTTGTTTACGAGAATTCGGGCTAGTCAGTGACGTCGGGGAACGCGAACCATTTTCATCCCTTCGCGGTGCTGGTGGCAGCAGGTGACGCGTGAAAACTGGAAACCAGACAGCTCTTATTATGGGGTGGGTAAAGTGGAAAATTTGTTTACGAAAATTGCTAGCAACAGACCGAACCATCGGTTCGAAAGACACAAATTACACGTTCTCGAATTGGAAAACGAAGGTGAACATTGAAACACCACATACCGAAAATGATGCGTTTTCTGTAAAAACCACACTTTTTGCTGTTGTATGAGTTCACAGTCAGCCTAATGAAGGACTGGTTTGATGTAATTAAAAATTTTTCTTCTCTTTAAACTACACCAATCAAAATAGTTTTGCACTTCTCAATCAAATGGTTATTGCTGGGCTTGGGTAGAATCAAGTTTTTACTTTACACTATACGTGTGAATAGAACACCTTCCTTGAGTTGTTTACATAATTTCTCCTAACCACTTGTGCATGTTAATATTTCAACTTTTGAATATAAAGTATAAACGATATGGCAGAGGAAATCCGCAATACCCAAACACTGTAGCGTTCGGTCCCAAACATAAGCGTAAAGCGGGGACCTTCTGTAAATGGGAGTTCCAAGCAATTTACTTATCGAAATAAGTAATTAGAAATAATGGATCTCCTCTCGGATTTTGTCGATAAATAATACTCCTGATAGCGAAAAGTGTTTCTCGGTGCGAAGTCATGAGGTTTAGATCCATTTGGTTGCCATAATACAGGCTGGCCCCGCCGTTACTCGGCCTCGCCTAACGTCGTTTGACAAATCGTTAGGAGCTGGTTTATAGTAGCGTGCCGTGTTCTTTACTCATACGATTCAAAGCAATTTGTATGACAGAAGATTCGAACATGGACTTATAAACGGAAGCCTTGAGTAGGTATTATAAACGTAGGAAACATGTTTCTTGCATGGAAATTTTTGGGCGTCAGCCTCACGCTAACGGCGCTGTCACAGTCCCATAAGGTGCCGTAAAACGGGGCCAGCCTGTATGGCCAAAATCAGAGTGATGGTCTTCCTGACGTGCAACCTTCCTCTAAAACATATACCGAGCCAGTTTTCTGGTTGCTCGTGAGAGGTAAACAAAATCCAAACCAAATGTCAAAAATTTTCCCGCGGATTTTGGCTCTTTACATGGTATGCTTCGACCTCTCTATTTAATGATCTTGATCGTAATTTGGGATCCGTTGGTATTCGAATGCGTGTATCTAAGCAAGCGTGTACGACGAAGCAATCGATGAACAATTTTGTAGGAATATATATTTGGTTTTCGTGGGTTTACTCTTGGACGGCGCCGCTGAAACGATCGGGATGTCGTTGGTGACGAAAAGGCAAGGGCACTTGCGCCTCATTCGAACAGTTTAAGTCTAATTTAAGTCGTAACCGAAGGATAATAATTTTACGTATCTTCGTTTTCTAGCACCGACTGTTCGATTTGTTTGGAGCAAATTGTGGCTGACCCGTCATACCTTCGCTGTATGCACTCATTTCACCGGCCGTGCATCGACTTGTGGCTATCCCGGCGCAATACTTGTCCCATGTGCCGAACCAGACAGGTGGAGATGGACTCGGAAGCGAACGACTCTTTCGCGGATTCGGAAGGTTCGGAAGGTTCAGTAGAAGAAGAAGAGGATGAGGAGGAAAGTTACGCGAGTGGCCAGTGGAGCGAAGAGGAGACAGAAGCCAATTCGTCTTACGATGAAGAAACAAACTTTTCGGACGATTTAGTAAGTTAGGAAGAAAAGGGAATCTTCATAGAATAATTGACCGAATGTTTACCTTTTGCAGTTGGAAATGGAAGATGCGGCTATTGTCCATCAAACGACAGAGGCGACAGTATCTGTATTATCACAGAACCAGGAAGATAACGCTTACAACGTCGTTGAAGATGAAAGCATCGATGAAAGCATCGATGAAAGCATGGATGACAGCATTGTGTCGAATGATGATGACGAAGAGTATGATTACGATGATCATATGATTTCCGCTGTAAGAGTTGCTTCACTTGTCAGACTCGCAACATTCTTAAACATATATTCGTTATTTTTTCGTATTCCAGTAAATTCTTCCTGTCGATTTGCGTTGCCGTTACCGGATCCAGTAAATCACATTCAAAACATGCAATGAATTGCTCGTAATGTGATCCTGGCCACACTGTTTTGGATAACCAACTAAACGACACCAGAATCAGGCTGGTATATATGTGTAAGGGCTATGTTTTGCTGCATCGCATGAAAATTATATGTCTGAGGTTAAGAAGATTTTGATTCTGATTGTTTCATTTTCTACGATACCGTCTTCAAATGTAGATTCCATCAAGACATTTTTCCAGATCCTTATGCAAAACATTGACAACGTTGTTAAGGAGCTGTATGAATATCGTACGAGCGCCACTGCCAGGCAAGAATGCGTTAATAAATATAACAAAATTTAAGTGCCGTTAAACGAGATACATTTATGCTACCAAAGAAAGCATTTCGTTTGATTGATGTCAGCTCTTTTTGTGGAAACCGGATGGATCCCCAGGGAACGCATTGTTATAGCAGTGCAGTAGCATACAAATTACTGGTAGATTTGTACTTTTGCTAAAGAACTCTTTAGAGATCCAAGAATGTTTGCATGAAAGAGAAAAATAATATTTTCCCCCCAAGCAGACATGTTTATTTCGATCTGTGAGGATTCAATATTGTCTACGTTTTTGCTTGGTTTCGCTAGCAAAACCTCGGCACAAAGATCGGATTCGTCAACTTTATGACGACACATGATGGCCAGCGCTAAAAGTATGCATAACAAAAAGGAAAGCACTTTCAAAAAAACGTTACCAGCTGTCAGTGGAGTCGTAAAATATTTTTTGAAGAACCATCTACCATCCATCACGCGTCGAAGCATCTTTTTCTGCACGTTAGAAAGCGGAAGAGAAATCACGAAATGCTCATCGAAAACCCCGAGGTTGGAAGGAAAACGAAATGGGGTCATCGTTGGTTTGTTTTTTGTGCCCCTCTTATTAAATCCCTTCGCTAGTCACTGGCGGCAAGAAAAGGGCAACTAATATTTATGTATATGCCACAAATTGCGGCACTTTATGGTCACAATGAGGCATCCGGGTTTTCCACTCTTTAACGCACGTGTCGTTGCCATTGAGATTTTTTATTTTATTATTTTATTGTTCGTCTGCCTTAAACGACTGCCATAATGGAGGAAAGTTGTGTGTCGTCTTAAGATGTTCTTTAGGTATTTGGGAATACTCGAAGCGGTTATAGGTGTCTGCTTTTCGTTGTTATCGCTGCCGCCGACGAGCGTTCATTGATCGTTACATGTGCTAAATTGAAATTTTTCTTCTTCAAGTCTCGTTACGGGTAACTTGAAAAGCATATTCTATTTTCAACCGCGTCTGAAAGGGGAAGCGCTAAGGCAGCCCGTGTTCCGATCTTTGCACGTATGCCGTTGTTTATGAGCTCGTATGGGAATGACGACTTCGCGGGGAAGTGCAAGTGAAGGGAATATTAAATTTCATAATTATCGTAAATATTCACATCTCGTTCCGTTCGCAAACCGTAATCGTAGCTTTTCTCCATGCACTTATGGTGGGAGAGAGAAGAAAAGCATATGATGATGTATTTTCTCGAAAGGTGGCAGAATAGACTAGGGTGAAGGTATGGTGGAGAGAGTTTAATCGATGCACGTTATCTCGGGTACTTTCAACCAGCGTTAGGTTCACTGCCGTCGTTGAAAGAAGAACACGTACTGCTCTCGTAATAAATAATTTAAGTAGACTTGTACGTTCAAAGTCGTATAAAAAGTTCTTGTTTGACCTCATCAACGAGCATCATTGCGAAACGTGTAATAAAGGAGAATAATAGGCAAGATTTTTAATGTACTTATTATTTTTATATTCGTCGATTATGTCCGTAGATGAATTTTTACAAATTTAATTAATTTTCAACAAAGGATCCTCTTTGCTTCAAATCAATTTTATGATTTTAAATCGATAAGTCATTCTTAAATTGTTCCAGTATTGTTTTAATTAATTCGTATATATTGCAGCATTATTGTAAAGTGTAAACAATCAACCCCCAGCGGATCATTTCAGCATGAGTGGAATAGAAAATCAAAACCCATTTTCGAAAAAGTCAGCGGGGATAAATAAAACCGATACGATGATTGCATAGTGTGGAAAGGAAGCGAACTTACCGGAAGCTTTCCGTCCGGGAGCGCGGTGAGCATTCTTTCGACTGATTGTAGCCGGAGTTGGTGAAGCTGCTGGTCGGTCCGGGTTTCCAGGTTTCGGAAAAGCACATTGAACAGATGCATCGCATGCAAACACATACAGGACACACAGAAACACGCCACGTGGAGGAAAAGGCACACAGAAGGGTAGGCGGGTGCATTGCGGTAGAGAAGAAATTGGCGAGAAAGAGAAAGAGGAAGAAGGATAAGAGAATGAGAGCTGGAAGCGGTTAGATTAGTAACAGTGTGGCTAATGGCGAAATGGAGGACAGTTGTTGCCGTTTTATAGTTGGATCGGTTGAAATGGTGTGGAAATGTGTTTCCTGAAGCTCATTTTCTTAGCCTCATTACCATCGTCATAATGTGGGCGGGGAAAGCTTGGTTTTTGAGTTGAACGTTAAGCCGGAAATTCAAAAGACACGAAGCGGTGAAACTGTCATTCGCCGATCGTTGAAGTGTAACGGACGGGTAGGAGGAAAGTGCATTGAAAGGGAAAGCTTAAAAGATGGTGGAAAGATGGTAACACCGTTCAGGTAACGTTGAGCGCAAGACCCGTCAACAACATTAACCCCCACGGGAAGGCGGAAATGAGTTTAAGGATAACATAATGCAAGCGAAGCCCACTTTGCAATGCATTTGACATTTAAGGGAATGTATTTATAGATTTTAAAAATTGCATTTTTATTTCAGATTTGTATCAATTTCCAGGGAACTGCGATGCTGTAAATTTTAGACGTTGTGAAGAGAAATTTGGAACAGATTAAATTCTGACTCCTTCCGATCCTTTTCCATCCCATATTTGTGCACATGCACCAACGTGAAAAGGAAGAAAAGAGCCGGAAGTGAAATCGGTCAATTGATGTTCGATCGAAATTGAAACATGATTTAAGGATAATAAGCTCAGCTGCTTATGGCTAGCCGTGTCCGAACGCAAGAAGCGGCTTGCGAGCTAAAGTAAAACGTAAATATTCCAAAGAGGAAGAAGCCTTAGTAGGGCAGCCAGTTTCCTTCCGAAGAGGGGGCCAGCTAAGTGGCAACGTCGGTGCAGGGATAATATTTTACACAATACCGTCGCACACCATTGACCACATTTTCCGGGAGCCGGAGAAAGCCGTAAAAAGCAAGCGCAAGAAAACCCTGAAATATGGACAAAATAAAATATGTACTCCGATAAGCCCGAGAGGGTGTGGGGAGGTGAAGAATATGGGCTTACAGCAGGCGCGTCGGACGTTAGTGTGCGATAGTGGTGTACTGATTGAAAAAATCCCTCTTTGAAAGAAGAGGATGAAACATAAAGCTAAGCTATCGGGCACTGTTGTTCAATTTTCTCCTATTTTTATCGCAAGTTTTTCGCAATATTTCTACTTTGGGAAGACAATTTTTCTTCAAGATGTGAAGGAAAATTCACCGAGGAGTGGTGCAATTCGTTGGCATGGATTAAACGACGTCCGTTTTTCACTCCGGAAGTTGCAATATCGTGTATCAAAGCTGCCTTTTTCAAAGAGAAGCTGTTTAGTTTAGTTGGGAATTTTAACAATATGAGCAGTGTTATATTTCCTACAGTGATTTCCTGTTTAAAGTGAAGTTAAAGATGGGAAAGGATATAAAAATGAACGAATCAGTGCAGGCTTCAAAGCCAGTATGTTTCGGTTGCCTTTTTCAAACAATTTTTGATCGATTTGTTTCGCGGAATTGCCTTTTTACGTTTTCTATTTTCCGGTGGGACTGCTTCCTTTCCCTTTGGAGCACTTGCTTCCTTTATTTGCAAACGCATCAGGGCAGAAGCATTTGTCTTCTCTTAGTAGCAGTGGGTGAAAAATGGATTCGGAGGATTGGCATTATTTATGGGAGCTTTAAACCGATGAGACAAATTGGCGGTGGTACGGGTAATGAAATTAAAGTGTACACAGGAAAAAAAACACAAATATGATTCCTATTCGGAAGACAGATGAAAGAGAAATGGTAGGAAAAAATGGAAAACCGTTGAAAGGAAATCAAAGCAGCACGGAAACACAAACGCGCAGTACGGCACAGAAAAGCGCCGACGGTCTTCCCAAACCCGAGTGGCAATTGTTGTGCGGCCATATTTATGAGTGTACGGCTGCTGTCAAAAGCAAATGGATCCCCGGGAGCATTAACTTGATTTATCAGCGAGTGCAAAAGCGGCGATGAAGCGCATAACGACGCGGGCGGGACTCCGGGTGATGGAGGGCGAGCATTGGCAAAGCATATACATAAAGCCCGATTATGCACCGGAATAACGCACCATCTCTCATCCTCGACTACCTCGAGAACCTTTGGAGAGTGAGGGCGATGGCGATGATTCTTTTGTCCAGCACTCGAGATAGGGAGAGAAAGAGAAGCCTTCGACCACGATCTCGTGGGTGTGCTTCACTTTCATTGCCGCCTTTGTTTCGTGAAAAGCCATAAACGTAAATGAGACTGAAAAGTGAAGCCAAGGTCGACGGGGAGACGAGGATAGTGTGGCGGGGTTGTACAAGGCAGCGAGGTGTGAAGGAATGCACACTCAGCAGCACCACATGTCGTCGCAGCCGGATAAGGAAAGAGGAAGCTGGGGGTAGGGAACTGGGATGCTGGGAGACGCAGTTGATACTATATGCGATCCTTGGCAAGCGCGTTCGTTAGCAATTTTAGTGACAACGGGTACAAAAGAGCGAACCGGTTATCCCTTGGATGTTTTGTGCACTTATGTTTTCAAATGTTGAAAATAAATTTTAGTAAAGATAAGTTGTTTCCACCGATCTGAAAAGTCCTCCAAAATTTGAAAACGATAACTAGGGTAACTGTACCAATAGTGGCGCTCTTAGTCGTGTTACTAACAAATTGATGCAATTTTCAAGTGTCTATTAAAGAATTTTTAACAAATTTTTCACCAAGTATGATCTTAACACCATTATTCTTCAGAAAACATCTATTTTTACAGTTTTTCATGTAAAATACACGAATAAAGCGTATTTTTCTTCCCAGCTGGTTGTTCCTGTAATGGTGGTATAGTTCCTATAGCCAGTGCTTGGAAAACTTGTAAAATACTGAATATATTATAGCCTGTAGTCTATTTTTGAAGCATATTTCAAACAGAAAGGCCAAATAACTCAGACCAATGTATTGTCTTGGCCATAGATCAAAGCATTCCGTCATACAGACCAATGCTTTTTGCGGAGATTCATAGCCTTAAGGCAATCATGGCACTCCTGATAAAATCTTAAGAAATCCAGCATATTAGTGCAACCTGTTTGGAAAATATGAATTTCGGAGCTTTAACATATTATACAGAGTGGCAATGTTTATCTTTTGAACACTCTGTAAAAGGGCAGGAACTATCGTATTTATTTCTACGTAAAGCTAGGATTTTATTCCTCTACCTCCACTATTGGTGTAGCACCACTATAGGAGCACTTACCCTAGATGAGTTTTATGAAACTACATGAGCTTTCGGAGACTAGTTAACAAAAGGAAAGGTTAAAAAAAGTACAGAACAACGTCATGTTTATAATGGAAAATACAGAAACTCATTTATAACAAGTTACTTCTTCGGATAAATCACGAAAAATTTACAGAATTACAGAAGAAACATCACAGAATGACTAGCACAAAACGGATAATAAACTACACAAAGAATTGACTAAAATCATAAATGGTAGAATGATAAAAGAAGTTATAAAAATATAATGTGGTGCATCTGTGGTGCATGATCATATAACATCTTCAGATAATTCACAAAAAATTAAAGAAACATCTCAGAATCACAAGCTCAAATTGGATAATATACTAAATAAACCATTGACTAAAATCATAAATGGTAGAATGATAAAAGAAGTTATAAAAATATAATGTGGTGATTGAAGTTAAAAACAATTACTGTTATACTCTCAAAGGAACTAATGAAAGATGATTTAAAAAAAAGTAAACTATGTAAAGTATAAAACAGGATGTCAGTTTTGTAGAAGAAGAAGTCATTAAAGTCCTCTAGGAGTAATAGCATCGTAAGGGTTGAAAATGAATTTGCACTTCCAACAATACGTATGATAGCACGATGGCAGCAGCTGAAGAAATGAGTGAAAAATTATTATGTCAACCAAGTGTTGATTAACTGTGACTCGTTGTGGTACGGGATTTAACATGAGAAAATTGTTCACCACCAAGGAAAGACTAACAGTCCGTATTAATTAAAAAATATGTATATCGCCACACATAAAAACGCAGTGGAGAATTGTCAACGCGGTCCAAAAAACGATAAGCTGATCCATTAACGAGCAAAGGGATTCAACTGTGCGAAAAGGAGGGCGACCCGCTCGACCTCGGCTGCAGGATGTAACACTTAATGTCACCGCGTTCTCACTCGTACCGCCGGTCCTCATACCGTCGTCCTTACTTACCGTCGACTTCGCTGGCGGACCTGACCTAGGCGAATGTTGCGCTCGTCCCGCCAGCGCTCCAACCGGTGCCGCAGCGCCAGACGGACCTCCGAGTTCAGGAAGCAGTAGAACAGCGACACGGACAGACCCTGTGCGTGCGAAGGATGAAAGGAACAGAACGAGAAGGAAAAGGGCGGTGAAAATTATTCCAAGCTGTTGAGTAAACGCGCTGATGGCCGAGAATAAAACACGCAGTCTCACACACCAGCGTTAAAGTGTGCAATAAAAATATCCTAAAAACACTTTCACAAATGAGCGTGCTGACGCGGGTGGGAAAGTGTTTTCTGATTCCGCTCCGGTGTCGCCGTAAATACGACCGGGCTTAGCCTCTGAGCTTTGGAAAGGAAAGGCAAAACCGAAACACATGGAAGAACTTTTTTCCCGCTAGGTTGCGTGCTGATTTTCCACGGTTGATTTTCCACGGAGCGAGTTCCTGCAACCGACGCCCTTGGACTTCCTGCGGTGGAGTAATTGCTCTGTCGTTTGATGGGCGCTTCCCCGGTCGCCGTCACGCTCGTATAACTCGCAGCGTTGCGAGCAGAAGTTATGGGCAATGAAAACAATTTCCCGATGGGATAGTGAAGAAAGATTATATCGCTGGGAGCTTTTCGCGTGCCGTTGTTTTCTGTGGCGCTTTTCTGGTCGGTACTGTTTTGCTCTTGTTCGGTTTACGCGGAATTAATGAATGCGGTACTCAAACGGCAGGCATGCCTCATCGGTCTTAGAAATTGCTAGCTCGTTACGTGGATGTTTTGATGATTGCAAATCATAATCAGCACTTAAGACCATGTTATTGTTCCACCTATTTTTCTCTGTTAGATAATTGCGATAAGATTGTCTCAAGTAGCATCTTTTCTTTAATTTTTTATCATCCAAATCTTGGTTTAAATCAACGAAGATATCGAAAAGATCAATCTACTTCATATATATAACAGATTCGTCATTCAAAAATATAGAGCTAACTATAGCAAAGAATATGTTAGATCTTCGATAACTTTATAGTCGAAATTAATTGAAATTGATTGCGTTGAGTTATTCATAATTGACGAGTGTAATAATTAAAATTGTAAACTTGAATTTGCAGAAGTTTTAATCCTGGCTTAATGTTTTCCATTAAATATCATCAATATGTTAGTATGATCTAAAATCACAGAAAACTCGCCAGTATTTAGGTCGGAATTTGCCCCTATCAACAAATCCAACCTACCATTAAGTCTAGATACAAGAAAAATTTGCAGCCATACCTAATGTGTCTTTTTAAAGTGATTTCAAACCATTAAACATTCAAGCAATTCATGGGTACCTGACATACTGCAATACCCCAAGGTATCGGCGCATTAAGGAGTAAAGCCGTAAGTAACGCAAAAGAAAAACCATGAACTGGAGATTGCTATTCTGCTTGCTCTATTTGTTAAGGTTAGCTTCTTCGGATTAGAAGCTTTTTTGCACTTCAGTATTCAACAGAGCACCTCTCAACTCAATGATAAAATGTTGAAAAATGAGTCAACAATTTATTTTGACAGACATTGTATTAGTAGTACAGTAGAAGAATCCACAATCTGTCTGAATGATGAGAAAAATGTGCTGAATCAAACGAGGACTATTTAGAATAAATATATTTGATGATGATTATTGAAAAGTATGTGCAAACTAAACCAAAACCGTTCCGGACAATTTAAATAACTACACCTGGTAAATCGATTTATAAATTGCGTTATTTACAACGTACTAAACGGTTACCTCTTTACTCTACTCTCCTCCAGTAAGCTTGCCGTAAATGGGCTTCATTGTCACTCGAACAAGGTAATAAATTAACCCTATCGGATCACGTTTGCATGAAATGTAACTCTATCGTCCCGCTATCTGCGACTGCAATCACGGCTATCATATCAATCGTACGAGCCACGCTAATTCCATCATCAACATGGTTATTGTTACACTAACCGTTACCGTACGGTTAATCATGCAGGCGCCAACTGTCCGAACCCACGTTTAGCCCTAATTCACCAAACCCGGCACATAATTTACGCGAGTAAACGTTGACCAACACTTTGCAGCTGATGGCGCCGAAAGATCACTATCACATCGGGTAACAGCAGGTTTTGGGAGGGCTTTTCACGGATTGCTGTGGGTTTCGTGGGGTGGGCGGGTGGTTTGCAAATAGCAAATCATTTCCGCTTTTCGCGACCAAAACCGCGCCGGACAAACTCGTGCTGGCGAGTGGCGCCAGTCAGCACGGATAGAATCACGATCGTGTTTATCATCCGTGTGGGTTACATTTCTATTTCAGATTAGCGTAATTGAAGGTGGTTGAGAACTGGTTACTGGGCGAAATGCTTCCATCTTTTTTTTCACTCTCACTACTAGCACATTCCGGCGGAAGCTATTTTCTTTTGCGGTTTGACATGAGTTGTGGTCGTTCTGGAGAGTTTTGTGGTGGTGAACTGCGCGTTTTTTTTGTGGCGCTTCAATGTTCGTTCCCTGTTGTCGGCTGCGATGGAGGTGAAGGTAGTGAAAGGGTTTCACCATTTTGTACGCGAACAAGCCACTCCCTTACGGTGCACGAGGTTTGAAGCTAATTGACGCAGGTCAACTGACCAGCGGGGCGGAAGTCATGCAACGAACGAACGGGGAAAATGTCGAATGGCAACAAAGTTGCCCATTGGCTTTTGTTGAAAGGTTGCTGCAAAAGGTTGAACCCATTCTGAGCTTGTAGAAAATTGTATTCGGAGTGAGGCAAAGGATAAAAGAATCCTTTGTCCTATTGTCCTATTTGCCTTCATAAATGAAATATACATTTCAAAGGATCTCCATCCTCTGTACACAACCAATTCAGATTGGGAAAAGTGTGGCAAGATGGCCCAGGTGGGGTAAAATGCATCAGGCTTTTTTAACTGAATTAAATCATTTAACACACAATTAAGTGAATAGCGTGTTTAATATATTCTATGTGAATTTCACGGCTCAACATTAGATTCTACAGGGAAAACAATAAAATAAAAAATGGTATATTTCCTCACAATAGTTTCAGTTACAAAAAGTGTTAAAAATAAATATCCCAATCAAGCAGATGTTCACCAAGTAACTCAATTTGATACTTAAATAATGGTAAACATAATTGGATTCATAATTCTTGAACGCTGGTTGTGGAGACAAGAACAAAAAAACATCCCAATTTTCTGGCATGCACCGGTATATTTGGGATAGAATGCACTGCTGTAAATGTTAAGGAAAACATAACAGATTTTCAAATTTTTATTCTGTAGGACACTGTTCCAGCAAAATAATCTAAAGGTTGTACGTATTCTGTATCCGCAAAGTACACATGATTGATCATCGATGTTTAATATTGAAATATATCAGGTAGAATTCATTCCAAAAATCATGAAGGTTTTTGGAGTTGCTCTTAAAAATTGTCGTTTTGCCACTTTACATGTTTTACGATATTTTAATCGTTTTGATGTCGTTTTATTATTTATTGGGAGTAGAAGATATTGGTAGAAAATCAATTTGTGTAGATTTAGATTACTTTTCTTGATTGGATGGCTAGAAAGCAATGTGTCCGCTGAAGGGGGCATAACGTATCCATTAAAAAAATAGACAAATTTTCATCGACGAAAAGAAGAAAGTTAACCAAGCCAAATGAGTGAAGTAAATTTTATTGTAAAGTAACATCACTTAAGTGCTGAAAAAATATTATTACGGCCAGTAAGGCAGCCATTTGGTACTTGGTCGAAACTTTAGCCATAGCCGACAAAACCTTTTATGTTAACATATTTTTCAGTAGTTGTATGGCCTGCATGACCATCTGCTGCTCCGCTTGGGCTTTAAATTGTTGAAATAAATCCTACAATTAAGAGTTGTCAATGTTTTTTTCTATGGAAGTTTAGGAAGCCCAAAACATGTTAAATGTACTGAACGATGCTTCAAAAGGAAAATAAAGTATCAGGTTTTCTACCACTCGTCGCCGTCTCCCTACAATTAAGTAACAACATCCACGATGATCACGATGTCGCGTTTTTCCGAAAACAATTTTACAAGAGCTTCGAGCCGTTTTGTTTGAGTGGCTTGCCTCGATCGTCACTCCTTTTTAACAATTGTTAACTATTTGGCCAGTTGAAGCGACATTATGGTCCAAAGACCGGAATGATAAACCCATTTTTCCTTCTGCCTCGTTACGGCCTCTGTTGCAATTAGAGGTCCCGTAGCATGGTACGTGGCCGGACCAAGGCTTCCAAATGACTTTTTAACCTTTCTCCATAAGTGACCAAATAGTAAAAACTCCATATCAGCTGAGTTTAGCGGACAAGAAATGCCTCACTACATCAAACAAGTTCGTTCCGCGATAATTCTGGATGTTTTCACACGTAATCAAACGTAGTCGGTTTGCTGTTTTCAATTCAATTCAATTTTAATGATCAAGGATTAAATTTGAATGATCAAAATGTCAAACTTCTTCTGAATTTAAAAAAAATGCTACTCTTTATGTTACTTGTAACAGAAAGTCGCTAGCGTTTTCCGTTTTTTCAGGAAAAATCGTTAGAATTTGTCTATTTTTTCAATGCATACGTTATTACGTAAAATTAAAAAATATAAAATAACAACTATTAGACATTTAGCCGGGCCTTTGCTATTTAACGCATTTTACTGGACTCTTCTGCTTGGAAACTAACCTGTGTGCTTAGCAGCAGGGCTCGAGCGATGGCAAAGATGTCACTGACGACCCCTTCGGCGGGTGCGGCCAGTACGACCAGGTACGTTATGCCGAGCAGTGGAATCAGGACCAGCAGCGCTTTTGATGCCTTCCGGTACTGCCGTGTTTCGACCGTGTTCGCCGACCGAAGCTTCGTGATCAGCACCTGAAAACGGGGGGTGATATGAAGGAGTTGTAACATGTGTTTTAACATTTCTTGGAAAAGCAATTGAAAATTTTGTTCGGTTCGATTTGTTTTCAATCATGCATGAAACGGTGAATCGTCGGGCGATGGGAAGTTACTTACCCACATGATTCGGATGAGGAAAACGAGGTTGATGATCAGCACCGCACAGACCGGCCCCTGGAAGATCCAGTCGACGAGCGATTCCCGCATCCAGGAGCATTCGATTTCGAGCTAAAAGACGGCGAAGAAATATTCTAACGTAAGCAGCTCATTTTGTTTTTTCGTTCTTCAAAACATATCTCTTCAAGTTCCTTAGCCCGGAAGTTGAAAATAATTCTTGGAATTGAACTAGGCCGATGGGTTCCGGGAAGCGAACGAGGCCATTTTATTTCTTCCGAACTGCGCATCTACGACCAGTTCCGGCCTCTTTCAGGTTTTCCTTTTAGTCAACACCCGGAGGCAATAGCGCGGCATAAATACCGAAGTGGAGCAATTTTGGCAGCCATTCCTCGAGTGGACTGTTTTGTTTCATTTGCTTTTGGTTGTATTGTTTTTCATCCCTCGTCCAACATATTGCCTTCGCGGACGAGGAAGGAAACAAAACATCGCAGGAAGAAACCAAGCGCGTTGGCTCTAGGAAATCGCTTTTACTACAATTACTTTCCTGTTAAGTGTGGCACCGGAAAGCGCAAAGGATTGCGCCGGGATCTGTCTCGATGCAATACGGGGGGAAAAAATGGCAAGACAAACGGACTGAGAGAAAACCACCATCGACGCAATGAACGTGCCGTTTCGGGGCGGAAAAACAATCACCACTAATTGAGCGGCGCTTCCCATCAAGTCCCATTAACGGAAGTTTTGTCCGTGTGCCACTTCCTGAGGGGGCATGGTGTGCTAGAATCTAGCGGCAGCTGGTCAAGACAGCAGGCAAACGTAAGGGTTTCTTTTTGTGTGTTTGTCTTCGATTCATTTCCTTTCTGGCACTCCTGCTTGATTTGGTTTCGGTTGGTCCTCTCGGCGTGGCTTTGGTTCGAAGTTCAGCCAAAGTACTTCGAATGGAAGTTGTTAAAGTGGAACTGATAGAACTTGAGTGGAAGAGTGCGACGTTGGTCAACTTAAAGGGTAGCATTAGCCGCTAGACCAGAGGTACCCGATTGGTTCAGCATTCTAGAAAGTATTTCTGAGCCACCGTAATATCCCCATATTGCAGAGGAATGAAAATCTGGGAAGAAAAATGTTTAACTTGATTGGATGCTCTCAAATGGTCAAATCTTGAAAGTTACCCTTTACGATCCAAATTGAAAGTTCGACAAAAGCGGTGGAGCTTTGCGAATCGAGAAGAAGAAAAAAGAAATCCCTACTTCCCGGATGTAAAACTGGTAATATCGGTTTCTTCTGATTTGCTATTGGGACTAAGGGTGAGAAAGTATTTTTGGATTTCCATCCAGACCATTACAGCGTGCTACATTTTTCCTGTTGCCGTTTGGTTTTGTTTCTCCTTAATCGGTTTCAACTTCCTTGCGAAATTATTTAAAGATGTCGAACGATGATTTAAAATGTTGTCATGTAAAATTAATTTATTTGTAGGGTAAGTGCTCCTTTAGTGGTGCTTTACGAATAGTGGAGACAGTGGGATAAAATCCTAGCTCTACGAAGAAATAAAGACAAAAGCGTTATGTGTACTAGAATGAAATGTTCCTTGCCCTTTTACGGAGTGTTCAAAAGGTAAACCCTGCCACTCCGTAATATATTAAAGCCCCAACATTCATATTTTCCAAACAGGTTGTACTAATATGCTGGATTTCTTCAGAATTTATCAGGAGTACCATGATTTCCTTAAGGCTATAAATCTCCGCAAAATGCATTAGTCTATATGACGGAATGCGTTGGTATATGGCCAAGACAATACATTGATCTATGAGTAATTTTGCCGTTCTGTTTAAAAAATGCTTCAAAAATAAATTACAAAAAAAATATAATCAATATTTTCCAATTTTTCAACCACTATCACCACTAAAAGAACACGATACCACCTCTATAGAAGCCATACCACCATCATACAAACAATCGGTTAGGCAGAAATATACGCTTCATTCGTGTATTTGACATGATAAACTGTAAAAATGGATGTTTTTCTGAAGAATAATGGTGTTTCGATATTGGCATAATTGGTATAAAAATATAAAATTTTCTGTTCGTGACACTTATGAACTACGTAATTTTGTTGGTATCATTACTAAGTGTGCCACTATTACTACCCTATTCATAGAAAATTTTAGATCACACTAATAAAAAGCAATTCATTATGATGTTTAAGTTTACAAAACAAAAAATATTTGAAATTTCTCCTGCCTATCAAAACCATAGCTTTAACCGTTTTTGGTCGTCAATAATTTGTGAAAAATGAAACCATTTCTCGATCATCAAAATTATGCAAAATTCCAATTAATTCTAGTGAAGTTTTGATTGTGTGATAAATAATTTCATTTATCTAATTATGCGCTTGTCAGATACGTTGACATACATACCGTATTCGTTGTGTCTTGTCCGGACAGAGTGATGCCCTTTGCGATGGCCCAAAGCATGACGAAAATAGCGGGACCTCCTGTGGGTTTGTAAAAAAAATGGAGTGTGAAATTAATTACCCATCGACGACACGAACACGTGGGGTCATTGTTTTTAATTAAATGAACCAATCGGTGCACTTCATAATACCAAGGCTTGATATCTTTTAATGGATGTTTTCCATAAGCCTCCCCAGGCATCATTGTGTAATTACATCATAATAATGGCATGGTCATGATCCCGACACACATCTGTAATAGTGTCGGAGGCCTTTGAATCGGAGCATATTTTTGACTAATAATGGCTCGTGCAATGGCTAACAACTTACTCTAACGAGTGGCCAAATAATGCTGGTTGACAAAAAAAGATCACCGGCTGCGAAGGAAAGCTCGAAACATAACCAGCAACTAAGCATATAAAAAACCTTTACGACCTTTACGGCTAGCAAAGGGACCTTTCGGTCCGGTACACCAAAACGAGTTCCGAGCGGAAACTTCTCGCTGCTTCCAGAAAATAAACGAAAAACAAATCTTTGAATCGTGGACCGAACAGCGAATGAGCAGATGAGCTGCCCGCTGGGAGATGGCATAAATGCTTTACTTCGTCGGGTCGTTTTTCCCTCCTTTTGGTAAAAAAGCCACCGCCCGACTGACCAGTGACGGGTCGAAATAATGGACGCGCACTGAAATGGACAATTTATTTAGTGTTTATTGTGGCGATAATGGTGGCCGGGGATGGCAACATTTTTGTTCTAGTTTTGTTTGATCGTTTTTTTTCGTGCATGAGTTTTCTGTAAAGGGTCTTTTCGCCGGCTGGATATCAATTTATCAGTGAAAAAGTGCGCACGTTCTTGGCCGCTAGCCAAGAAAGTAGCTAAAATTGCGTCGCCAGATAATCGGAGTTTGAGTGTTGCGGACGACGGGTTGGGAACTGAGTGAAGTGCAAGTTTTATTGCTGTTAGGAATTTCAGTTTGCTTAAAGTTTTTGGAAAACGCTTAGAAGTTTCTTATTCAATGTCGTATTTTCAAGGCGAAGAAAAAATTTATAAAGCTAGAGTATTGTATCGTAACTGGTACGATGTAAACACATTTTGTAAGCTAAGCTGGTTGTATCCTGTATTTAATTGAACTTCTAACGTAAAGATGTTTGTCTGTTGTGATGTAAGCAATCTGCTTAAACTCAATTTTCGCGTAACCTTGATCCAGCCAAAAGGAGTCGCTTGTTTAACGCTGGGATTGGGAACCGAAAACGAAAGAGCTTAAAGGTTTAATTAATTTATTTTCCCGCTCCTCTGCTACTTACCCCAACCGATGGCGGCGTACATGTTGAAGCGAAGATTATCACCCGAAAAGGTTTCCACCACCAGCATGTAGAGGTACAGACCTGGAGGGGTGGATGGGAAACAAATTTACAAACATGATATCACCAGGCGAATTGGAATGGCATGCTACGGTTCGCCTCGTTTTGGGTGGATGTTTCCGGCGAAAGGATTAGCCGAAGAAAGAAGCCAGAATTTACTCGTCCTGCTGAACGAAATTCCCTTGTCTGATGGTGATTATCGTGTTTCGACAATCGTGTGCACCATTTTGCACGCCATTAAGTGCGCCAAACAACGGAGAAGGAGATGAGTAAGTCGACTTCTGACTACATAAATCCGCACTCGACGAGCGTATCGGTAATTGGGTGGTGCATGAAGGAAATTATATCCTTTCCTAGAACTCACGGCACACTCGGATTCGATTCAATAATGGATACGGAGGCTTAGTTACTCGGGCTTTCGTTGGAAGTGGTCTGACTCGAGTTCACCTCAGGAAATATTAATCAAGCTGTTCATTTCAGTTTGCAACCTTGAAGGGTTTTTTGTTCGGATAAGAAAAGTTTCACTTACGGAAAAATAAGAAAAAAATCACTAGGGAGTAAAGTTGGCCGCGAGTTGCATCTCATAAGGCGTTAATATGAAACAAGGATTTACCCTTCGTTCTAGAAAACAAACTAAAGTTCATGGAATCATGAGAGATTAGGTACGTATCGCCCTTTTCCTGTCGTCCAGGTTCACTAATTTTTCTTCGTACTTCTGTGTCTTGAGCGAGGATTTACAAGGGTCATGAACCCTTCACCCAAGGCTTACCGAACGAGATCCCCAAGATTACCAGCTTTTCGTCCATCCGTTACGCGTTCGACTGTTTTCCCGTTAATTCCGGGGACTTTTTCGGAGGGGAGGATTCATAATTATTGTGCTTACTTGCGCAACTTTTTCCTTCCAAAGGGCGGGTTTTATTAATAACACCCTGGGGGTTTGGGGAAACAATGATGAATGATCTACTGCTATAAAATAAAGTTTATCAATCTCAGACCACGAGGTATGCCTCTTGTGTGTGGCGTAATGTGTAATGTGTTGGTTTTTATACACAAACACCGTTAATGTGTACATTAAAACGAAGTGTGGCAGCTCTGGTTTTGCGCAATGTGAAGAAAGTTTTTCGAAAAAGTTGTTCCATTAAGGAAAGTTTTATCACGTGGTTTTGTGGTAGGCCTAGCTGAAGCGGTATAGCTGTTCTGGAGCTTCGTTGCAAATATAAATTTGGCTGTCTTGGCATTTTAATGAAGTTGTGTTTAAACATTAAAGTAATCATGAATTTGGTTTGGAAAGGGTTGAGCGATCTCGTGTCAGAAGCTTTAATATTTATTTGCATAACATGAAGTCACATACAATGTTTGGACTTAATTTAAAGCATTATAAAATCAAAACTTAATAAACACATTGATGAGATTAATTCGAGTATTTTAAAATATTGATAATCCTATCGACAAAGAACCTTTTGTAGTATTTAAAGTTCAATTCGATTCACCAAGGATAATTGGCTCGCGATAAGAAACGCTTTGATTGGATTGGAAGCGAATCTAATATTCAAATCTAATTGTAAATACGATCCGGATTACAAATCGTGGCTGCTTCCTAAATATTTATTTTCTATTTGAATTGCATTAACCTCCCCGTTCCCGCGTACCCTTAACGCGGACAACCGTGGTTAAACTCCTAATCCCGAGTCAAGCCAGACGGTTAAGGCCACTCCCGAAGCCGCACTGTTTGTTTTAAATCTCGAATCGATAACGAAAATCCGATCTCGGTGTTGTGGTATTTTTCTCGAATCGTCCCCGAACTGAAACGTCAGGATGCTTGCCAGAACGATACGGGAAGCTGCAGGAGGAAGAGCCGAGAACGTTAACGTCAAGCGATGGGAAGCGAGATTGGTTTGCGGATCGATTTAACCCAGTTAATCCCACCATTAACGTTCGTACCGTTTGCCTCAAGGACATAAGAAGATATCTTCCGCCCATCGGTCCATCCGACGTTCTGCCTCCCACCGCCCCCTAGCGAGCGTTGAATCCATAATCAATATTTATCCCGTTTCGCATAGCATCTTCAATTCTTTTCGCTTTCTTCGGTGTCACTTGTCTCAATCTTACGGGCATCGTTTTGCCGTTCATGGTCGAGTGTTTTTCGATGCATATGTTCCTGCTGAGGGCGGTCGTATCCTTGTTTTTGATAGCGATATTGCTATCGTTAGGTACTAAGAATAGACTTGGTCTTAGCGATCAAGATTTGAAGACAGATTACACTGCGATTCAGTTTACACATTTTGAAATATTTTTAAATTCTGTAGTTATTATCGTTCTCTACATGTTTAATGAATTTTGGTGTTTTTATAATTTATAGATTTCTCAAAAACTAAGCAAAACATTTAGCTCTCAAATACCTCTTAAGATCTCATCATATCACGATGCAGCTGTTCGTTTAAAGCCACTTACAAAGTCATCTCACGGATTCACTATTAGGTTAGTGATTCACTCTGCTTCGTTCGGTGATATCGAACAGTTTTTAAAACCCAATTTTGCGGGTCCAAAAGAAGCTCTACAGTGGATATTTAAAGTTAGTACTTGCAAAAGGTTAGAGAACTTCTCCAGTCCATAAGGGACATGCGGCGGATTATGGATCATTCACTACCGATCCCGGGCATCTTTCAGTCGTGCAGAAGAAATGAAACGGACGAAACTCGTTAACCCACCCATTATGATTTTGCTCACGTTTCATTTCGCATCGTGAACGCAATGTTTTGCGCTGTAAAATTGTAACAAAAAATGAGGTAAGTAGCTGCTTGCAGCATCGGGCAAGGTTGGGAAAAGCTTGCAACATTGTAGCGAATTGCACCGTGCTGCTTTCCGGCGAGAAGTTACACTTTCGTTACGCTCCCTGGACGTTCCCGGAAAGTGGCAGAAAAAAAGGCTATCGTGTTGGACGAATTTTCCCGAACGATCAACTCCCATTAGCTTTCGGCGATGATTCCCGGACGGGTCAGCGCCGGGTGCTGAGTTGAATTTTTGATCACAAACGGAAAGCAAGTGTAGAGTTCAATTTTTCTTATGCTGCACAAACGGGTCGTTTGAAAAAGGAAATTGAAGATAGTAATGTCTTGTCTGATTTAAAATTAATTCCTGACCGAAACGGTCAGCAACACGTTGCATTTATATACGAAAGTTTTTTAGCAGTGGATGAAATATAAATAAAAGTTGCATTCGTTGTGCTTGAACACCATGGAAATAAAATGCGTTGAATGTGATTTCGTTGTTTTAAGAGAATTCAATTAAATCCCTTATCATCAAATTTTCCATGTTTCCCGTTCCGTTATCAAACTAAAGCATGAAACCCTTGAAAAAACATTAAACATGTCAGCAACTGTTTGCATTAACTTTCAACTATCCCGTTTCCGGTTCGTAGGCGATGGCTCCGAAAGCAACACAGCTGCTTGTGTTGGTTGACTTCTCTTCCGGTGTTGGTATAGGGCTGGGAAAAAAGCGTACACACTCCTACAGCAGGACAACATATCGTGGCTTTTGTTGTGTTACATCCCCACGGCGGCAGATGATTGTAGGAGCTACCTTTCAGCAAACACTGCTGAGCTTCCGTTTCGTGCAGGACGGAGCGTACACTTTGGAAAACAAATACTCTCGGTGTTTAAGATTTCTAGCGAAAGCAAAAATGAAACAAACACAAGCAAAAGGAAAACCCAAATAGTACTGCAGCTTGTCGCTGCAAGATGCCCGTTTGCGTGTTGTTCCGAGTCTAGATGCTGGAAACACGATTTCGAAAGCCAACATCGGGTACCGGAAGGAAAAATAGAAACTAAGTGCCCGGGAAGAAAACACCATGCTTGAAAATGCCACCCGAGGCGACGTGATGTTTGAAGAAAGGCGGTCTGTTTTTTATTATTAGCTAAACGGCACACCAGAAACACGAGCCGCGTGTAATTTGCTGCCTTTTTTTGTGAGTTTCGATGTAAACGTTAACGGTCCGGGGAAGGAAATTTTTCCAGCCGGGTAAAAAGCCGGAGGTGTTTTGTCGTCGGAAAAAGTTCTCTTTAAATAATTTAATGTTCTTCACCGAAACGCCCTACTCAAGCGAAATGTCGATTGGGAGTACCATGAATTGCTTCGGCACTTTCTTATCGTGGAAACATCTCAAAGAAAAAGAAGGTGCTGCACAGTAATGGGTTTCTTTGAAATTGTTTATGCTTTTAAATCCCTGGCATCGCTTCAACGGAACAACATATTTCACCACATTTCAAAACGTTAACGTTTATGCTTCGCGGATTTGATTCACGCATACTTTTCAAGATCTTCATCGATGGGTAAAATCAATTCAAGTCGCTGAAAATAATGTTTCTATCAAAAAGTTTCCTACCTTCTACAAGCATCCAGAAGAAGTTGGTCAGGGTGAAATAGTGCAGAAGTGTGACGAAGATAACGCAACTCGTCATGCCGGAACTGTTGCCAGTGGAGAGCTTTTAAGATTGAAAAAGATTTGAATCAACAATATTTAAATCAAAATAGATGAAGAAACTCTTCAAAAGAAATACATGTAAGGCATATGTTTGTTCAAAAAATGCAAAATTTCAACAACATTGGTAAGGAAAAACGAAAGCATTCGAAATTTATCAGGGATGAAAACTGAATAATAAAATGATTAGATGTGTTGCATTAAATCGATTGTTTATTTTATTTCGTAGAAGTAAGGGGCAAATTAAGCGACCACTGATAGACGCCACTTACTTACCTGTAGTGTAAGAATGATAATCCATAGCAGAGCCGACAGAATGTAGGTAATGAAGAGATTTGCGTGGATGGTGTTCCGCAGACAGCGTAGATCTCTGAGGGAAAGACCAAACGAAAACGATCGTGCATTGAAAGGGCCCTTCTTCTCGATGTAATGTAATTTGCTCCGCCACCCTTGTATGGTAGGAATACTCACTTGAAGTAAACGAAAACTATCACAGCGAGACTAAGCGCCACCAGGCTGATGATGTAGCCGGTGTAGTAGATGATGGACGAAATTTCCACGATGTCCGGCGTGGCGCGGTCGTCGTGGTGACACGCGGCATAGTTACTGTAGTTGTTCCACCGGCCGTTCGGGTGGCAGTAGCGGGTAACGTTTTCTGTCGTGTGAAAATGGTGAACCAACGGTGGGTTAGCGTGTGAATTTTACAAAGCTTTCTTTGCAAAGAGGGCCCGAAGCGTCGGTGCGAATGAGTGAGGATGGAATTTAAATGCTCATTAAATTGGAGCAAACCACTTCTGAGCGTGTGGTCGGCGACTAACGCCCGACCAGCCTTCTACCCTTGCATGCACATGGGGTGAACTTTTCCCACAACGTCCCGGTGTGTGCGCTTTCGAAGTTCAAGTTTGTCAACCGCACACTCTCGGGGGAACTTCTTTCAAGGACAATGGATGGTGAAAGAAGATAGGGACGTGCACGAGCGTGCATCGCACTGGCAGGCAGCTGTGCATTGCGGTCGACCCTGGACCCAGGATGTGGAGGGATATCCTTGTCGCAGGTGAGTTGCAGCCGTGCTCAATTGGATTTGCTCCTTCCGGGTTTATGCAGTGGTGAAAGTGCAAGTGCAGTGGGGCAACCGTGGAAAGTTTCAATTACGCCAATGGGGAAAAACTTTAATTGAATTCCATATCGGTCGGGAGCGTGTCGGGGAAAATCTAGGAAATGGAACAAGTACAGATGCTGAAAAAAGTACAGCCACACGTTTGGTGTTTCCATTCGTTCCATTCCAAACGATTCCAGCGAAAGCTGTACGGTCTGATAATGAAATTAAGATCAAACAGATCGCTCCCGACCATTCAACAATAATAAATATGCAATTTTTCGATGCTAATTTTATATTTACTTTCTCTTTTCTATAGAGTTTGATTTATTTCAATTATCAAATTGGAAACATATATTTTTGTTTTACGATACTACCGAATAATATTAATTTTCAACAACGTTGAAACCGGAATGACTTCTCACTTCTAACCAAGAAATATATGATACTAAATGATGCTAATAATGCGATGATGCTTATAGCGTATAAAATGTTTCTTCGTATAAAATCTTTCTTTTTAAAATTGTTTCCTCAAACCTTTTATTTTATGTGTACAGTCTATTGCTACCTGTTACTGGAGGTCTGTCATTACTTTCTCAAATAATGTGTCTGACTGGTAATCAGATTACGACAATGGCGATGCAGTGATAAGAGGCAATGCAATGCCTAGTCTATTACTGTGTCTATTAGTTAAACTTATTTTCTTTCCAGATCAATTGCTAGCCATGGCTCATTGCTATAACGAATTAGTTCTTGCTTTGGATTTCGATTGGCTAGCAGAGTTTGCAAAATGTCTTTTACGCAAAATTTGTGTCTAATTTTTGCGAATAATTATTACATTTAAAGATCAAATAAACAAATCAATAAAATTGAAATCGAAACAAACAATTTCTTTAATTGAATCTACGTGCCATGAAATTCTCATGTTTTCACTTTACTTGTAAGTTATGCATTTATAGATTCCATAAAAATAAAATAACTTTATTGACATCTTTCCGTTTCAGAACTAAGTTTTTACTAAGAATATGTTCACGTTAGTAAATTTTTGTCAGAGAACTAACATAAAGTTTTTTTTAAATCGTGCTTGATGCCCACATTTAAAAGGCTACATTATGGTTTTTCTACCAAAAATTAATATTGATTGCTATCAAAGGTTTCTTGGACAAACGTTAGCAACCCTAGCACTGAAAAATTCATTTTCTCTCTCAAAATTCTCCAAAATGTGGGCCAGAGGGGGTCGACACGCAGGGGTTCGCTTCTCAGCCGGTGCGGGGTAGCGAGAATGAGCGTTCCCGCGCGTAACCGTGTGGGTGAGGGCTGGAACGGAGGGTGAGCATGGACGGTGCGGGGTAAAAACCATGAGCGCGCCATGAACGACTGTCTCTCGAAGTCGGAATCGTGTATGAGAGCGAAGAGTAGAGAACAAATATGCATGCATGCTCCGTTCTTTGTGCACGCCCGGCCGCAAGTGGTTCCATACATTTCACGAAGTTGGAATCACATATGAAAGAACGAGAAAAACGTATGCATGCTCCGTTGTGAATGCACGCCCGGCCGCAAATGTTTCCATACATTTGCTTGGTTTCTTTTCGTTACCATTCTGTTCCGCGAACAGTAGGATGGAAAACAAACATTAAAGGTTGACTTTGATTTGCGAAGTTCAATAAATGTATGAATTAAATCCAAAATATTTCTGTAACCATTAGTCGTAGCTACAAGCAACTTTGTGGCAAAATATAGTACTACTAAAGATCTTTGGAACACAGCTCATATCATCTCAATCGTCTTAAAACTGACGGACTTATGAAGCATCAAAGATTCATGTTTTTGACTGGTTTCGGAACTTTGTCGGAACATTTCTCCAAAACTACTAGCGATAGAAAGATGTTTTCTTTCACAAAGTTGCTGTCTTGACGAAAC
>KE525278.1:104204-116312 GCA_000441895.2 Anopheles sinensis | reverse complement strand
TTTGTTATGTTTCACTTTTAAATTGCTACCCATCAAATAACGTCACGTAGAACCCTCTCCGGTGATCAAAGCGCACAACACCTACAGTACCAGGCATTCAAAGTCGGACACTTCAAAATCGAACATTCTTTTCACTTTAAGTTAAGTTATCTACTTCTACGAAGCAGCTAGCGACACGAAAGTTCGGGGGCGACTTCTCCAACCTTTGTTCTTCGCGAATATCCAGAAAAGAGAAACAAAAAAACTATGATTGCGGAAATAATGGAGCACGAATGGAAAAAGTCGTGTTTTTGCGGCAGGCACTCAAAGTCGGACACCTCATTTTATCATGAATTTCTCGGCGATATGAACAAAAACAGTCATGTTTCAATCTGGCACAGGCCAATTAAGTTAGTAGCTAGTAGGTGATCGACAAGTGTAGCCGAAATTTTAATAGTTGAAAATGCCTAAACACACATCAGTAGATGTAAGAAAAATCGTCATACATAACATGACTCAGGGCAAAAGTGTCCGAGAAATTAGTGAGTTATGTAATATAAGTCGGTCAACGGTGCATGATATTATAAGGAGATATAAAGATCACGGCAGAATACGAAACAAAATTAAAAATAGCGAAAAAAGACGAAAAATTAGCAACCGAGACGGACGGTACATTATCAAACAAGTTCGGTCAAACCCATTTACAAGTGCAGTTGAACTTCAGCAAAATCTGCGTGACATGCGTGGATTACAGTTGGATGTTTCAACTGTACGGCGTTTTCTAAAAAAACACAAATTGTTCGGCAGAGTGGCTGTAAAAAAACCCATGATTTCCGAAAAAAATCGTAAGCTACGACTTGAGTTCGCAAAAAAATACATCGATAAAGATGTAGAATTTTGGTCCAAGGTATCATTTTTATTTTACTCAAAATTTTTCAAACAACCGTGTTGTAGATAGTAATAGTTATTTTGACAGGTTTTGTTTACAGATGAAACAAAAATAAACCTTCATGGATCAGATGGCCGCCGATATGTCTGGAGGAAAGCTGGTGAATCGTATGATTCAAAAATTCACCATAAAGACTGTGAAGCATGGTGGAGGGTCCATCATGCTTTGGGGTTGTATGGCTGCCAATGGGTTAGGAAAACTGCATGTCATTCGTGGAAACATGGATGCCACATACTACATCAACATACTTAAAGAAAATGTGCACACGAGCGTCCAGGAATTAGGCATCGAGAACAGCTTTGGGTTTTATCAGGATAACGATCCTAAACACACAGCTTGGATGACGAAAATGTGGTTGCTCTACAACTGCCCATTTGTTTTGGCAACCCCCCCACAGTCTCCAGACTTGAACGTAATTGAGCATATTTGGCATTCGTTGAAGAAAAATGTTGCTAAACGCAAGCCATCCAACTTATTATGTTTGGAGGCAATAGTGAAAGAAGAATGGGAAAAAATTGACCAAAACTTTTGCCTGAAGTTAGTTAAAAGTATGCCCAAAAGATTGCAAGCAGTAATAAATGCCAATGGTAATGCTACCAAATATTAAAACAATGATTTTTGTGTGATGTGTAAGGTGTCCGACTTTGAGTGCCTGGCGCAAAAATACGACTTTTTCTATTTGTGCTCGATTATGTACGCAATTAGAGTTTTTTTGTTTCTCTTTTTTGCATATTCGCGAAGAACAAAGGTTGGAGAAGTCGCCCCTGAAGTTTCGTGTCGATAGCTGCTTCGAAGAAGAAGATAAATAAACTTAAAGTGAAAAGATTGTTCGATTTTCAAGTGTCCGACTTTGAATGCCTGGTACTGTACTTGTTTTTCCTTGGGCAAATTTTCCACTCTTTTTGGTTTTGCCTGGTGCCTTGCCCTACCTGTATGTATCTCCATTAGAGCCCTGCACGAGACAGAGGACGCGTGGGATGAATCTCACATGTGTGCGTGTGTGTGTGTGTTGTTCCCCCTTGTGTACTTTACCACCGGCTGATGGTTGTACTCACGTGTCACATCGTAGTGTACGCCTTTGAACTCCTCGAAGCATGGAAGCACTGCCCAGGTGCCGGGCTCCGTTTTCGGCCAGCATAGGATCCGATCAAAGTCCACCGGGCATCCATCGAATGGCGTCTGTTGGGTATTGCATTTTATTCGTTATTTTTTTTTCGGTTCCATAATAAACAAAAAGGTAAAGGTAAACGTCATTAGGAGAGGATATTGCATCGGCAAAGTTCGTCTGAGCCGAGCAGTTTCGTCAGTTTTGCTGCTCGCAAGAGGGTAACAGTATTAACGTATCGGGTGACATGAAGTCCCCGGCTGGACGTGTTCAAATAATGGGTTCAGGAAGCTTACCCCGGCCTGTGCATCTTGGTGCGCTCGCAGGAGACATTCGAGCTCGGTGTTGTTCTCGAACTCACCGAGCAGATCTGGTGGAAACGAGCTGAGTTCGTCGTAGTCCGCCACGCTGACCGAAACCAATCCCTGCGCGTCTGCCGCACTCAGTTCCGGGACTCGTCGTTGCTTTTCGGGCTTTCAAAGCGGTTGCCACCGTGTTCCGGTCCGTTCCGATGGCCTGATTTGGTGTTTCCTTTTCCACTTTCCACTAATTTATTGCACGCTTTCGATTGGAAACAAAACTCTCAGTGCGTTGTAGGGAACATTTTTTTTTTCATTCCGTAGAAACCTTGGCACATTTATAAGAAGAACTTTCTGTTTATTCACTTCACTTTTTCCTCGATTCCATGCTGCAAATTTCATTTGTTAATGTCACGAATAAACACTTGCTGGCACGTTTCTTTGTCCCATAGAAATAGAAGCAGGCCGTTGAGAAGATAATAATTTAATGTCGTTCACAGCAAAGTTTACCGAGTTTAATCTAATATTTTCCAATTAATCACCAACTTTGCTTTCTTACGACAAGCCATTATTTTCGTCCTAGCATAAATGAAAAACTTGTCTGTGAGCACGAATTATCGTTCATTTTCTTAAGTCCATTTCGTGTTTGCGGCTTACCGTTGACATTTGCCTCATTTTTTTTAACGCTGAATCGCCATTCGGCCAAATGGAGTTGATAATGAATATAAAATGCAAACGAGCGAGCCAACAGCAGTACCTGCGCCTTGTATTTTTCTCCATCTATTTAATTTGGCGAACAAAAGAGTTTTGCTTGAGCTCTGCGGTCGGACATTATTTATTGTGCGAACCTATTTGTTCGGGTTTCCCGTTTTGCGTTGCTCCATCCGCTTCCATATGGGTCCGCGTTTGCGTTTTGGGCTGCGGTTTGTGTTGGCCTTTTCTGTGGCCGCGAGCGTAAAGAAAGAAGTAACTGCCCACACACCAGCACTGCAGGTTGAGATGAAGTTGGATGGTTTTTTTTTATCAAAAAAAGGATCTAAATCCCACCGAAACAATGGCCCCGGTGCGTTTCGGGGAAGGAAGACGCCCACAAGCGCAAGATAATTCAAGTCAATCCCGAGAAAGTCCCGCGCAAGAAACGAGATTAACCAAGACGCACGGGCTTTCGTTTGCGTGCGGTATCCCGCCGTTGCCAAACTTTTGCAATTATCTCTTCAGCCTCTTCAGAACCGGTGGCCACTTCGGACAGGCCGTTTGAAACGGCGGTAAACAGTCCGATAATTGGTTTCGCAGCAAAACTTTACTTAATGCCGCCGCTTAACCGAAACGGCTGAATACGAGTTTTTCACCAGGGTTTTACGCACAACGTTGGCGAGAAAGTGGAAGTATGTTGAGGACATTTTCCCTTCGCTCGCTTTCCCATGGATTGCCTCAAGCGGGAAAACTTTCGCTTGACCTAGAACGTACATCTTTGTGTGGGCAATCATACCCTAATACATTGTCCTGTCAAATGCACAGCACATCATCAAATTGGTTTTTGTAAAATTTAGTCAATGCCATCTGAGATGTATTAATTTCAAACAAGAACCAAATTAAAAGAATTATGCAAGCCTATTAATCGAACTCCATTAAAGATAAAAACAATTAAATTTAAACATATTATTTTCCTGTTAGATTGGTTAAATATACTTAAATTTTATTGAAAACTATAGAATATTAAGACTCTTTTGATTGATTGATTTGATTGATCAATTCAATTGATTTTTTTTAAATGGCAGTGGTTTTATTCAAAAAATGATTTATTAATATAATGAATTAAATTAAATCAATTAATTCAGTTTCGAAATATTATACAAGTCATACAAGCAACTATTTATACAAAAAATATAGATTTTTATGTAAACCAAATATTTACCTTCACCATCGTTGGCCGGGAAATGAAGTTCGGATTGTCTTTATTTCAACAAACTAGGGCGAAAACTCATAGTACAAGAGTCAGTGTTTTATGCTATCCCCGAGATCATTATTCACTTCGGCAAACCACACATTCAAATATATCATGATTGACCGGTGCTAAAGATAAAGTAACGGCTTTGGAGCATTTCCATTTCCAATGTGAGCTGGGAGTTTTGTCTTCATAAAAAATGGTACTATCCTTTTGGTTTTGGTTCATTTTTTTTCTTCGCGAACCACTCGCTGCTGCACTATTTCCGAGGTCCTCTGGGTGCATTTTCCAAACCAACGCTGTGAGAGGTAGTTTTTTACCTACTTGAGTTAAATTTGTTACTCACTAGGGCACACACGTTTGGCCATGACCGAAGCGCGTTCCGGCCGATTTATTACGTTCAGTTTCGATCGGTAAAAAACGAGCGCGAATTCTGGCGGAAAATAATGTGCAACCCCACCGAGACCTCTCGGTGCTGGTCGAAACTAATTGACCGAGCCAGGCCTCACTCTCTACCTGGCGGCTCGCGAAATGTTTGGCCACATTCCCAATAAAGTTGGGGTTCGGTTTCGTGGCCGAGCTTTTGGGCATAAATTTGCCTCCACAAACTGGAAGCGATTAATTGGTTTATGCTGTTTGTCACTCAGGGCTGTTCGAGTGAATTATAATGTACACGGGAGGGGGCGTGTGTGGTGGTGAAATAGATCGCAAAGTTGATTAGGTAAAACAGAAAAGGTAATTAAAATGTTTACTGCAGCGCGACACGTGTTTGTTTTAATTATCAGTGGGCGAGGTTTAAATATTCATGCTAGTGAAGTCAGAGCGAATGAGTAAACTCATTCTGTATGCCGAGCGTGTTAATTCAATTATTTTGGTTAAGTTATTTTGACTGATTTCTGATTTGGCTTTTGAGGAACGATTTAACTTACTTAAGCAAACCCGACACACATACTCCGGTGGTGTGACGATGTTGGACGCAGAGTGAGTTAATGTAAGCTAAAAGTGAGCTAATCTTTGAGAGGCAATTAGTTCTGAGTAATTTAATGGATTCATTGTCCATTCCAACTCACTCACAACGAGTTGACTCACGTTACTAAATTCTTTGCAGACTAATTCATGCAGACCAAGCCTTTTCGCTGTGTGCGAATACCATTTTCAAAAGCGGCTGTTGAGTCGTAAAATTATATTAATTTCTAATTTTAATTTTAATTATAAAGACTTCAATGGTCGTAAAAAAATGAGCTCCATCACAATTGCTGCGACAAATGCAACAGCGTCTTGTAAACATGTTTAACATCCTTTTTTATTTTTCATTCAGCCACGAATCAATGGTCGGTTTGTTTATTTTCGGTGGATGACTTCATAACAACATCGAACCGTTTGTTAACGCCTTGCGTACCGGTTTTCGATTAAGCTGTGGAATGTTTGTCCCATCGGAACGGAACCGCCTGGCCGCCATTGCGCCCGAATGTTTCGCGCCAGTGGTCATTAAATGGCGATAATTAAAACGCGCTCGTTGTATCACGAGCATTCCCTGACCACCAGGACGAGGATAATTGCAGTCCATGTCATTTATTATCCCGAAACGGGTGCCATTTTGTCCGTTCGAGGGCTTGGCCGAAACTCGTTCGGGGCGTTTTTATCTTTCGCTGACTTCGGCGAAACCAACCACTCGACAGCTGCTTTTCGATTTTCCACCGATCGGTTTTCCACCGAGTTTGGGGGAGGAATGGTGTGCCATCGAAGATGGAAATAAGCGCGCACCAATGTGGTCAATATTGGATCGAATAATCGAATTTCGAGCGGTTGAGAAGGGGTGACGGGTGGCAAGCGTTAAAAAGAACCGCACTCGCTTTGAACGACGAACAATTGGTTCGATTCTGCTACGGTCCAGATTGTGTTCATCGTCACGTGGTGTGCGTTGAGTGATCAGTTGCAGCAGATGCACAGATTAAAATCAGTTCGGAGAAGGGTAGAGTTTTTGTCCTCTCCAACTAAGAAAATGTTACAACACCTTTCACTGTTTTTGACCAGAAAAAAAATGGATTTGCTCGTGGTTTTCTTTTTTCTTCTACGTGGAATGATTGAGCGGAAAAAAAAGTCGGATCCGCAGGTGACCATTCCATAGTCATTAGCAGAAAAGAGAAAACTTAATTAAACCTTCCCCCTGTTTGTGGCCAAAGTTTTCCATCATCCGGACTTTGGTTCAATTAGATTTTTCCCTCATCTCTTTTTTGTGTGTTGCTCCTTTCAGCCTTCCGTCATCCTGTATGGTTTTGGATGGAATTGTGTTTGTTTTTCGGGCGCTCCGCTGTGGCAAATGGAAATTAATGATTATCATCATTTTTCTCATAAGTTGTAATGCACAATAGGTTGCTTGCGTAGAAAATTCGTAGGAAGAACAATAAATGTGGTAGAAAAAGGACAGCTTGGCTCAATAAAACTTTTTCTTTGGAAAATATACTCAAATTTAGTTCACAATTTGACGTTTTTGAAAGACAATTTCGACGTTTTTGAAACCAAATTTGTTGTGGTATTATAACCGTATCCAGAGTATTTTTTGTTATTGTAACATAATCATTTAAGTTTCGTAAACAAAAAGTTATTACTTCTATGTTACCATTCCTTGTACTACACAGCGAAGGATATAGTTGAGAATTATTTAAAGTGAAAATTATTATTACGGAACAAGCGTTCACGTCCTAAAGTTGACAAAAACTAGCAGAAGTAATGGAATTTTGCAGTCCCGATTCGTTGAAATGTAAAATTTCTCGTCACACGACAGCTCGTTAAAAACTTTTGGACAAGTAAATAACGAAGGAACAATGCAAACAAAAGCAATATGCCTTAAAAAGGTGATTCAATCGTTGAGCAGACCGCATCGGTTTTCCATCGTTTCGATTCACTTCATTCATTTTCGAACGCGTTCCACTGCTTCGGTGGACCTTTGGCTTCCGCTTTCATTTACTTTCGGGTTCGAGTTTTGCGATTCGTGAGACACAAAACAAAAAGAAAAACCATTCCTCGATCGTTTGCCCAACGGAAGGTTGCCAAATGGGCCTCATTCTGTGGTCCGTTTTCTGTGCACGCTGTGCGATTAATTTAATTAGATTTTATGGGCCTTGCAGCGGCCAAACAAACGACAGTTAAGTCTAATTTATGTAGAAGAGCAGTACGCTCGAATGACCTTTCTTTATTACAGCGTATGGTTGTTGGTGTGCGTTTGCTATGTTTTGTTCATTCCTGGTGAAAGCCATTTGACCTCATAGGACAGTGTTTCTCTCCCTTGTCCTTGTAGGTTTAGTTTCCAAAGTTCTACGCTACTTGACGTTTCCTTTTTCGTTCATTACTCTGCTGGATCGTTTATGTCTTCCGATGTTGCTGGACACCGCTGGTGTTAATGGTCGTGCTGGAAGAGATTTCTTCAGTCGTGCAGTGAAACAAATAGAAGTTGTTTGTAAATAAATTCTACTGTGCATAATTCGTGTAAAAAACTTCAAAGTAGTGGAAGATTGCTTGTTCGCTAATAGTTTATTTAGGTTTCAACGTCAAAGAAGCAAAATAAATTCAAACTCAAAACATATTTATAAACTTTCCTTGACAATGCGAGATCAAACCATTACAAATTCAAGCAGCCGAACAAACCACTCCTCGTCAAATTTCTCAGAAACTTGAGACAATGGTTCAGCGGATTTCATTAATGTTTCCGTTGGCATTTCGTATCGCAGTGTTTCTCCTTGCCTTGTGTAATCAACAATACCGGTTGCAAGATTATTTTGAATAAGGAATGTAATCAGTAGAGAAACAGAAGCTCCCTTTCCTACCCTCGGCCTCGTGCGCTCCGAGACTCCCTGTCAAACGCACTGGACAGCGTACGTGATGGTGGGAGTTTTCATTTCTGATCCGATTTCGTTGCACTTGAGGGAAAATCGTACCCGTAGGTCCCTTTGTTGGGCGCGCGCAAGGCGTGACAATCGTTTACGTTTAGGTCGGTCTGGTTTTACGGTGAATTAGTATCGTTTGGCTTGGAAAGGTGACCGTTTTGCCGAGCACCGGACGACCCGAGCGATGCAAATTAAAACCTTGTCTGGAAAGGTTCCGGTAGAGGTTTTTTGTATCTACATCCCTTTGTTTTACGTTCGCCGTTTGAGGGAAGAGGATGGGTTGCCTTGTGTTTCTCATCGACAGGTGAAGAGATGGAGGACAGCAAAATAATGTTACGCTTTGCTCAACCACGGTGATTTGCGAATGGAAAGAAAATTTAAATCATTAAGGCGTTGGCGTTGTCTCCAGACGGTTCGAAGGACAAGGTTGGTCTCGTTATAGTAAAATCACGAACCGCTGCAAGGAAATTTAATCCCACGACCCTCATTGCGTTGGAACCGTTGGGAATCGACACTTATCATCATAGCCACAGGCCAATCGACGGAACAGGACCCGTCGTGTTCGGGACAAGGTTTATTATTCCCTTCGAGCGCCCATCCTGATACGTGGAACGCATTTCAACGGGTTGGAAAATTGGAGCCCGACTACTCATCCCGAGCTTTAACCCGCTTGGCCATGGTTGGATGAGGGCCGATAGTTTCTCACTGATGGAAGTCCCGGGTTGGTGGCCTTGTTAATCTTGAACGTGATAAATCGGTTTAATTGTAAAAGGGTCGTAAACCTTTCGATCGCGACACTTACTTCTGGTCGATTGGGTTAACGAAAGCGGTACGACAGCTTTAGTGGAAAGCGAAAGCGACGGGTAATGGATGATGGATGGTTAGGAGCGAGGGAGGGGATTGCTTTTTAAAGGATTATTTTCTTTGAACACTGACCTATCGGGTTGGTAGAGAACAAAACACGGCATGATACAAGGTCGCTGTTAAAGAAGGGTTAATATTTATTTCGCTTCCTTGGTTTTCGTTGGTTCAATTTTAAATAAAATTGTTAAAAATGGAACATAACTATCAAGAACAATTTTTTAGAACAAAATATCTAACAACTAAACAAAAAATAAGCTGTAGCATAAGACAGTCAGTAACAAAATAAGATTTTGTTTTATGCGGAGTAAAGTACCAGGCGCCTCCATTAATATGGCATTTTAAATTGTTTCAGAAAAAAACGAAACCTAGAATATTTTTAGAGTAATTTTATATTTAGATTGGCATTTTGATTTAGCTTAGATTAACATTAGTAAAAACTACCATGACCGGCGAGTAATTACTTCAACCGAACCTCAATTATGCCCAAGGAGCTATGATAGATTTCCATAAAAATATTCTTCATTCATTATGGAAATAGCTTCCATTTGCTTTAGGGTGCATAAAACTGTTGCAACTATATCAAAGATAGTTCAAATGTCAATAGTAGCCAATCTTCTCGAGAATCATCTTCCTTCCATTCTCTTGCCGTTGGCTACATCTTCCGAAACACAGTCTCAGCAGATGTGCGTGCGGTCATTATCATAAAGCGACATTGCAGCTTGAGGAGGAAGTAGGATAAAATATTGGGGTACCATAATCTCAACGTTATCGCTGAAGTGGTTGAGAGAAAAAACTTGACGAAGTTTTTACGTTATTTACTGGGCAACGGTACTTGATGGAGGAAAGAAGTCAAGTATAGCCAACATTGGAAGGACTTAAGCAAATGAACTAAACAGCATGGATCGTGACACTTCAGGACAGAGAAACGTGTATGGGAAAATCCCTTTGGAACTCGTTCGCACTTCTGAGAGACTCTCCTTTTTATAGGTATTTGTAAGCCATAACTTGAAGGATTTTCAACATTCAATGTTCTAGTCCAGCTAATGTGTCAGCTTAAGGTCTCTGAGTGTGTTAAAGAGGGTTCCGGAAAATGGGGTATAGATACGTCTGCAACTGGCATCGGTGAAGTGGGATTTTGGGGCTTTCCAAAACCCATGATTGAGAGCTTTGATATGATATCATCATGTTCCTTTAGCGGTTTAAGAAGGATTAAAGTAGGGTCTTGGGTTCTGCTTTGAAAAATTTTAAGTAAAATATGAAAACAAAATTATTATTTCATTGTGAAGTATAAAAATTGCGAATAAGACTGCATGTTATAAAAATAAAATAATTCAGAATACAACATGAAAATAAAAACGATTAGATGAAAAGGTTTAATAAGCTGATGATATAACAAACGTACGTTGGGAAAGTTATGGAAGCAGCTTGAAATGCAATTAAACACACGATTAGTAAATGCCAAGCCAATCAAACTTTTTCTCAACGATTTTCCAATACAGGAACAATATCGTTTATTACGAATGAAGTAAAATACGTTCTCCCTCCATACTTTAATTACCCTCCAACCGTTCGTTAGCCCAAACTACATTTAAACGTTGCACCGGATGACCGTTGGCTAACTTCGGGGGCTCAAAGACGGACGAAACGGGCCGTCCGGGAGCGTTTCCGGGAACGATTTATCGATTTTATGCAAATGTGTATGCCAAAGCGCTGCCCTCCGTTCCGGTGGCTCTTTCCGACGTTCATGGTGTTATAGTCATTTATTTCAGGCTTGCACCGGATTCGGAATCTTATCCTCGCCGTCACACGCGCCCCGTTCCCCTGCTTCGCGCTTTCCCTAGGCCACTATGGTGGCCATTCGATTCATTTGTTTGACTTGGCCGTCTGCCCGAAAAAGGTCTATGTGGTCTGCCCCAAAACGTGCCCCGGTCCGATGCGAACGGGGTTTTGCGCTGCTTCAGCACCAGCTGGCAGGTGATTCAGCACTCGGGGGGGATGATTAATGCGGACATGCTCGGGGCGTGAGCAGATCCAGTGTCCGAACTCGCTGCCGGCACGTTTGCGGTGGCAACGGGCAGACGGAAGCTTTATTAAGCACAGCAGTGAAATGGTTGACAGTTTCAAAAAAGGGCTCGCACGTGGTTGGTTTGTGAGCGTCATGTAAATTTTTGGAATGATAGGAAGCACTTTTAATGCATGCCTATTCCATGGAATAAATTGATTAAAAGGCATTGATGGTCAGGTTTATGGACTTCTGTGTATAGGAATTGCATGTACTTGATTGAATTTAAAACAAGGCCAAGGACACACAATGTTATAAATATTTTTCATATTAGTTTTGACTAAATAAACAATAACACTGTAAGAAGAAGCAACGAACATCCACTCCCTAAAAGGAACATGCTATAAAGGCAAGTTAAAAAACATTTAATCTTACTTTAACAGGTTCTTACAATCAACAAATTCAAACTGCGAATGGGCTTATATTCAACCTATTGTATGAGAAACGATCCCGGTTGGATTGGAATGGTCGAATCGTCTGCTGGCATCCAGCGAATGACCCATTTTCCATGTCGCTCCATCTGGCAGCCATTACGGATGCAGGAACAGATGCAGCTCCGGACAAGGACAATGGACGTCTGTGTTGTCCACTGCCCTGCAGTGAAGCCAGGAAACCGAAATCCGAAGTGTCGCGGAATGTTTGCTTCGGTAGCAGTTTGTTGCTTTCAGTCGGTGCGCAATCGAAACCGAACGAATGGAACATCCGGTCCAAAAAGGGGTGTGCGTGTGTGTGCATGTGGCCGTTGTATGTGGCGACGATGGGCGACTGTTTTGAATTCACAACATCCAAACATGGTTTGGGTGGAGAACTACGCTTCCGGTGGCATGTGAGCGCCGCACGGTTGCGACAGTTATATGCCAGCCGAAAGCATGCCTCTTTCCGGTTTTCGGTCACCAACACTTTGACAGTCGTTGGCTCGCTGGGGTCAAGGGTCACGGGGCAAAGGCAGTGCCAGGCGAAACATTAAATCCTAAAATTGCTTATTCTGCGCTGCAACCGCAACTGCACAGCAACAATCACA
>KE525278.1:32928-98001 GCA_000441895.2 Anopheles sinensis | reverse complement strand
AAGATGCCACCACATTTTGATGGCCCTGATAAAATGTGTACGAAAGTTTTCCCATTTAACACCAGTCGCTCGGTGCACGAAAGTTGAACAAAAACAAAGTTTAAAGAAAAAAAAACAATTTTACCGTGAAAAAGTGCTTTAAAAAAACTTGCACGATAATTTCTGCTCTGACTTTTCATTCGTTATCCGGGCTGAGTTTCCCCCATCCGTACGTTCGTTGCGCTTTGCGCGAACCATAATTTCGGTGCTTTGCTCTTCAAGCGCTTTTTCCCTCCCCAAAATAAAAGGTTACAAAACGGGAAAGGGCTAAAAAGCAGTCGTCCTAAATTTGTTTCCGTGTGTCCGAACAAAAACGGCGGAAGGATCGTTTGCAAACGTTTGGACGGCCATCTCCGCACCGTGCTTTGGTGGAAACCCATTAGACGCAGCCGGCAAACGAGAGGCAGCCTGCGAGCGGAAATGGTCAGGCGAAAATTGACAGAGATTTGTCGTTTGACATCCGACATCGAGGAAGGTGATGAAAAAACAAATATATCTCCCTCTTTTTAGTCCTTTTGGAGAGCCGGAGAGCGTTTTGTGAATTGCGACGGTCCATCGGGGAAGCTTGCCGGAAAAACTTGCTAAGAGGGTGTTTTTCTTCCGGTCGTTTACACTCGGAAGTATTTGTGATGGTTTTCGAAAACGAGAATAAATAAACTACGCCCTACAGGGCAATGCGCTTTAGATGGGAAAATCATCCAGTAGAGCAAAAACCCTTAAACTCTAATCGTGGTTTTGTACAGGATGGGTAAAATCTGGAAAAACGAAAACTTTCCACGAACGTTTCGTTGAAAAAGTGTAAAATAATTTACTAGAATAATTCATCTAGCATAGAACCATGGTCATCGCTCCAGGTAAATAAAATTCTTAAGTGAAAGTTGAATTTAAAATAAGACCAGACATTCCCGAAATCGGAAAATCTCACCGAACGGCGTACGGTGGGCAAAGTTTTCGCTTCCCTTCTGCATCGGAAAGATGTTCAAACGGTGTGACACCCCGAGGAACTTTCCCGACCGCAACGCGTCACGGTTTTATCGCGTGCCAACTTTATTGAAAAGTTTTGCATAAAGCCGTCCAAAAACCGTACCGGGAGCAAAACGGTTACCGGTTGGCGGTTTGTGGAAAATCGGCGACCACTTTTCGCTCTTTCAGTGTGGTTCGCTAATCTTGAGTCGTTTCAAATGAAAACTCCTGGATCCATCACCGACGGAGAGCAAAAAGCCGAGGCGATAACGAAAGGTGGTGCAGAAATGTTCCTCCTTTGCTTTGTCTTCCTTCGACCTGGCGACATTCCATGGTTTGCGTAGGGTCAGGGTAAGTTTAACGAAAAGTTCATCGAAGGGAGAAGTTTCGCTACGGCCGACAATAGTTGTGGCCTCATAAATAACTCAAAAACCCGATCCACTTCGGTCAAAACATGGCCACAAAAAGTGCGATGAGAAATTTGTGTGTCTGTGTGAGTTTATTCTTTCGTTTAGTTCGCCGTGTGCTTGTGTGTCGCTTTTGTCACGATTGTTTTGCTCAAGTCTTTGGCCTGACTGGAAATCTTCAAGAACAGATAAAAATTATTTCAATCGAAAAAATTAAGAATTTCGGTAATGAATAATTTATTTGAAAACTCGTCGAAATATTGATTATTAATGTCACTCAGTTTGCATACAAGTTGGTTCGAATATCATTCACGACGTATGAAAATGTTGTGTGTATTCGAGTGAAAAAAAACCATCGGAAAAGCCATTCAATTTCAAACCGACTATAAGACCGATTTTCGTCTTTGGTCAGAAAGATTCTCGATTTGCGGCCTTCGTAAAAAAGACTTCTCTCCCACCTATAATATTGTGAATTTTGGAAAATACAACGGCAGAACGAAGGACTCGTTTGTTGACTTTTGTTACAGACATGATAGAGCTGTTTCGCGGTCGAACGGACGATCTCATTTTTGTGACTTTCGTTCCCTTGAGCGGAAGGGAGGATCAAACGGTAAACTTTTGTCCTGCCCTGCCTCGAGGCTGAATACGACGAAAAGCGCGCTGGGCCACAAGCTGAAAGAAAGACGAATTTGAACGCTCTTGCATAACACCCCCCGAAGGCAACTCCTCCGGTTGGGATTATCTTTTGGCTGTTTCGATGGACAAACTTTATTTTTCCAAGAGAAATGCAAACAGAAGCTTGCCTTTTATGCCGGAGTGAAACAAACTCTCACTTCTATATCTCTCTTCTTTTCTCGCACTGAGCACTTTATTTGTTGTTTTTCTCGAACATGCTTGAGCAAATAGAAGGCGGGAAAGTGGGGTTTTGGTTGTGATTTAAAAGTTCGTGCCGTTCGCGCTTTTCCACACCACAGGAACACGCGTTCGCGAGGGTTTCGAGGACCTGACAAATAGGCGCAAGGGGATGTGTTGATGTCGGAGCGGCAATATTTTGGCTTCAAGCTTCGAACAAACCGAAACTAGCATACGCGAAGCGTGCATGACACGGGAAAAATAAACAAGTGATGGAATTCAATTATTTCTTGGTTGACTTCTACCGCTTGCGCGTTTACGAAGCGAACAAATAGATATCAAGGAAGCCAACTAGGAAGCAGGAAATGGATAGCGTGTCGAGTGTTGGTGAAGTTTTCGATGCTTACACGAAGTTTACTAGAAGGGCAGAACAATAAATCAAATTATTTCGTGTCTTTCTGGCAAAGCAAATGATGTTACGACAAGCACAGTTTGGAAGTTAAAGCTGTTCCGGATGATCTACAAAAAATGCATTTAGCCGAGCAATGAATTTCAGACAGAGTAGAACCAAGCACGACGGCTAGTAAGAATACATTTAGAAGAGCATACAATAACTCAAAATGAGGGAGTATGTAACATATAGAGTTTTGTTAAATAATGAGCAACTCAACTTTGAGCTGGATAAATGTTTGTTCTAGACCCTTCCGTAAAAGGGTCAAACCTATTTTCCACATCATGTTAAAACAACACAGTTGAATACGTAAAGTAGTGATGTTAAGATTTACTATTCAAATCAACGTAATATAGATTCAGGAGAAACTCGAACTTTCCGATGTAAGATGAAGTTTGATTACAATTCAACATAAATAAATACCGAAGGGATGGTATTTGAACTGGCAAAGTTGTTTTTCCTACTCACAGAAAGTAAAAGTAAACATAACAGGTATCATTTGAATATCTACTCCACTGAGGACTTCTTACACAAAGGTGAAAATGTAACTAACAGCTGGAGCGTATGGTAAGCATAAAGACTTTCAATTAAGCATAAAGTCAATTCCGAGAAGGCACCCGACGTGGGACTCTATCGTTTGTTTGAATTTACATTAAGTAATTAATCGAATCTGTCCGCCACGATGAGTTTCCGGCAATAATCAGCTCCTTCTGCACGCGTAGAATGTCACCGTACAGTCTTTGATAGCGCTGATTAATTTATGGTAGTCAGTAAAAGGGACCCGTTTTCTGGCGAGGCACGGTATCAGATCAATCAGTATTTACGAAAGTAATTAAATTCAATTTGGAATTTAAAGCGAGCTGAGCAGACAATTGAGTTCAACAACGCCAAATGAACCATCAATTTTCCCTGCGGTAAAAACCGTGGGGGTTGTGGGCAACATTCATCTCCCGCCAGATGTATGTTGTAAATTTAACGCCCAGATTTTGGCACCGATAGGATCCTAATTGAATAATTACAATTAAATACCCAGACTGCGAGAGAAAGTCCAAGCAGCGTGAAACTGGAACCGAAGCAAAGAGCAAAAGACGAGCAGAAAACATGCCACTCTCAGTGGAACGAATGTTCGCGGACGAGAGAAAACTTATCGCTTCCTTCCGGTCCGCTTTGGAGGGCCAATTTCATCAACTTCCGGTCTGCCTGTGGAGAAATGCCTTGCTGGAAAAATTTATCCACTTTACGCACGAAACCATGCGTTTTTTCGTTGAAGGCAAGCTGGAATGAAGTGAAACCGTCCATTCTGAAGAAGTTCCTCCCATTAGCCTCAGAGTTGCAGGCGGGTGCGAATAAAGTTGATGTAGTTGCTAGTAGAGCACGATGGGCAAGTTGGAATTCCAGGAGGGATGGCTTGTGTAGGCGTGCCTAGTTTCTCTCAGTTCATATTTAAGTTTTCTATTTTGCTGGCTAAATTTGAAGGGTACTATCCGGAATTGTAATAAAAAGAAATTGTAATAAAAAGCAAAAAGTAGGTCCTTTGTATTTTGGACATTATACGAAGAATTTCTTTGGAAAAATAATTCTGAAATATTAACATCACAAATAAAATGCATTCCAAAGATCTGTTTTACATGTCCATCAAGCATAAGATGTGAAAAATGTATTGAGTTTGATGAAACAACCCATTTTTGACAAGCGTGAATGATTTAAGCTTCTAAGCGTTTGGTACTTCACAGTAATACAGCCTCGCGGAGTTAAGTTTCACGTCAAGTAAGCCTCTAAATCCTCCATGGCAACCATTTTCAGTGATCCTAAGAACCCTTTGCTCGGTGGACATTCTTCTGGCGTTGGGTTGCTTAAGCTTTTTTAAGAGCGGACTCAAAAGAACACTTTCCGAAACTGGAAACTTTTGCGAACAGAAGTTTGCTCGATAACGTCATCACCTCGCAAAGCGTTCTTAAAGGTAACATTCAGTGCCGACTGAAAAGTTTACACTGAAATGAAGTGCTCTGAAGAGTTCGGTGCTTCGGGTTGAAGTGTTGTTTTCACGGTGAATTGTTGTTTCGGGTTGTTGGCTTATGTTTCTTTCCAGTTTGGGAATTTAAAAATAGTTTGAGAACAAGTATGTCAACAATCCATAAATGTACATTTCTTATCAAACTGTTCTCTTTGGCAAAATGCTTTGACTTTATGATTGGAGTGCGCTTTCGATGTTTAAAACTTTGTATTTTAAAAGACTTAACTTGTCCTACTTCTCTTCTGAGAAAAATGTTGCCTACTTTTTCTTTAACTCAATCAAAATCGATCCATGACCTCGACGGCGTGGGTTCGAATCGCAGCTGAGTTACGCCAAAAAGAGGAGAAGACAATTCAATCACACTGTGAAGGGGTATTTTTGATACTACTTGCTTTGATTTTTGAATGTGATGAAATTACAACGAATCTGAATTTCAAATTAGTTTTCCTTGTCCGATTTCATCGTTCTGTTTCGTTCTGTTCGGAAAACAGAAGAAAAAACGCCGCAAACTCCGTTTCTTCGATATCAATAAATGGTACAAGGCATATCTTAGGTAAGCATCTTAGCACTTTTTTTTAAATCGGAGGGAAATCTTGCTGACCTTTGCATTCAGTGGTTAATTCACTTTCGTATTATGCGTTTAAGCTTTTTCACAAATAAAAAAAACACCTCTAAAGGACAGATTTCATTGGAAAGTGCCTAGATTCCAGAAGGATTTTCAAAAACCGATTACATGTATCTACAAAGAAACATGTCTGGTTTTCCCATTACTTCTGAGTTCCACAGATTTCTCACATCTATTTCACACTCGATTGAATCGCTTTTTTGTGAGGACCGGTGAAGTGTTTGTCCGAGGCTTTCCATAAAAATGTAATTTCATCCGGCAGTCTGTGTGGCTCTGGTCACAGCCTGGATTGCTGGTGGTTTTCTGTCGGCGCTGGAAAAAAAAACTGCGTAAAAAAGGGCCGTCCAGAGCAACAGGATAACCACTTATCGAATGGAGTGTGAAAATGTGCGGGAAGAAACCCTGTTTGCCACACTTCTCGCTCGTCGTTCATTTCTTTTCACCACTGCCTAGCATAGGGTTTCCCCCGGTAAAAAGGGTTGCTTGGTTGCAAGTGAATGAGAAGATGGTGCCAGATCTCTTACCACTCACCGCAGTTTGATCATCCTACGTTCCGATTCGATTCACTGAGAGAACCACGAAGTGCACTTAAATGGAAAGAAGTTGAAGCATCGCAGTAACAGAGGGAGAGAAAAAACGCGCGAATGCCAGCGCGTACGAGGGTGGACTTTTTCCCGACACCACAAACCGACCGGTGAAGGAAAATTGATCCTGGCAAGTATCGGTTTTACGATGAGACTAAGCAAAACTACAAAAAATGTGCGCTTTACTTCTAGCAGTCGGGTGCAGCTCTGCACTGGTTCTACTACTTCCGGAAATCTTCCGCTTGAACGCTCCCTCCTTCCCCCTGTTTCCAACGGTTCTCCACTTCCTTGCGCTGGTATTGAATAACGGATAACGACGACGATAGTGAATGGCAAAATAGGTAGCTGCAGCTTGAGAGTCATCTGGGGTGTCTGCAACAACCGTGTTCGCCTTTCTCAAGTGCTCGTCGCACCGCATCGTCGCTTATGAGTCCCGATTGCGGGAATCCAAAACAAGTTTCCGCACCGCCTCGCTGCTTATTGACATGTTTGGTAATTACATTTTGAGCGAGTGGCTTTTGAGTGCGGTGCGGAAAGTATTGAAGCGTGTGTAAATCGGGTCGAATCGAGTTGAGAAATCAAATTAATCGAAGCGAAGCGGGAACGATCCTGCGCTTGGCAGGAACGTTTTGTTGACAATTTTAGTGATTTGTTTTGGGTCGATTCGTGTGAGTATAGCACAAATTTGTGTTGAACTCGAATGAAAACAATTTATTATTTTCTGATCTTTTTCTGATGTCCAGTCTTTACAGTTTAAAATCATTGATATGGCTTATATGAAAATTAAACAGCCCAATAAACTTGAGACTTCACAATAAGTATGTCTCGCAGGTTTTAAAAATAGTATTGATTTTTAATTTTTATTTGCGTCTTATTTACATGGATTCCAATAATGTTGCCAAATAGTAAATCAGGAATTCTTGATTTATTTATTGTTTGATTTTGGAATTTTTGGTTTGGAATTTTCACCTAGATAAGCAAGTTCTGAAAGGTGCTTTAATGAGTTAATTTTGAATAGTTTACTTTTAAAAATGTCTTTTAACTAAATTCAAGAAGCCACATTCACTCATTCGATTGAATAGTCGGATAAATTAGAATTTTCCCAATTTTGGGAGTTGAATGGCATATTTCACCTATACATGATCACGAGTTTGTTGTTTACTCACTTTTAACAGCTAGACGTGGCGTAATTTGTGGACAATTTCCCCGCGCACATCAAGTGAAAGTAATTGGATGTGGCGGGAAAAGCACAAACGGACCTCCGGCGGTTTGGGGGAAAAAGGCATCTTTCCAATTTATTTGGCCAGATAACAACCCCGGCGCAGAACGTGAGTTGTTTCCGTGGGTGTTTCGTTTTATTTGATGCTCGAATTCCTGTTCCCACCAGCGTGCCAACGAAATTGGCTTGAATTATTGCGGCTATATAAGCCCTAGCGCTCGGGGTTATACAGATAAATCTTGGCCGTTCGTCCGTGCCGAGCACCTTCCTTCGAAAATCCCTAGGGATAGCTTCGGCCAGAGCCTTCGAGCACCATGATTGCCCACGCCGATGGTGCGGCAGTTCATGAGATACCGAAATAAATGAATAAAAGCAGCAGCAGTGATAGCAGCCAAAGTCGTTGCCCTTTAAGGGCTCTGATTTCAAAGATTTCCGTGAGCCACCGGGCGCCTCCATCGGAGCCGTACGACCGAAATGGAGACGCCTGGTGGCTCACGTTCCGAGCTGCCTTCTCGAGTAGTTTAAAGACTTCATCAGGTGCTATTGCTACTGTGCCTTGCGTCTTCCGTGCTGCTTGGCTCCAGTGGAATCTACTCAAGCTTTGAAGGTCTGCGGTTTTATATTCACAGGATTTTACGACGTCTCATCCAACTCGGCAACCATACGGCTCGGCCTTCCCTTGCGGAGAGGTGTTGATGCTGCTTCTCCACGTGTTAATTTTTTCCATCTATTCACTCAAATGCACAAAAGCAGAGCTTTTTTGTCTTGCTTTTGTTCTTCACGGTTCCGTTTTTACTTCAGGCAATAAATAGCTCCTCCACTTAAGGCTTGCTCTTTTCCTTGGATCATCCAATTTTTGTGAACAAAACGTCTTGCGGGACAAACAAAACGAACAAGAATTCCCGGTGGGCGTATTTACTCGTTTATTTTCCCCTTGTGATTCGGGTGCGTGTTTCCATTGTGAGGGGGTCCGTACGAACCAGCTGCAGATTCATTACCTTTACTGGCTCCTTCGTGCCATCCGACCAAAGATGCTACTTTTATATGTGACGAATTGCGTTCGTTTTATGCCCGGGGCCGTATTTTTCTTTGCACAGTAAAGAAAAAAGGGACTTAATCTTCAGCAAATATTATTGACCGCACACCATCACGTCACATTTGGCAAACCAAACGTTTTCAGCAAAAGAGGGCTTTTGCGGGTGGAAAAAAGCTCCTCCTGGGAGAAGCTGCTCTCTGATCGTCGGAATTGTCACGCATTGTTGGAACCGGAGTTTTCCGTGCTCAATGCCGTCTCCTTGGCAACCCCCTCCCGGGTTGGAGTCCTTCACTTTACCTCACCCAAACAAACCATCAAAAAGAGAAACACGAAATCATTGAATCGTGCATGGATTTGTGACGAATACGGGTGCGTGCTGGCATGTGTAGCGTGTGCCTGTAAGTGTGTGTGTATTTATGTTTATTTCTGAAAACGAGCGTGTTGCGGGACGATATTATATTCACCCTCTAACCCTGCAAAAGTGGACAAAAAAATAGCGTCAGCTTTGGCCTAGAGAAAAACCATCGATATTTACGGCACGTTCCATTCCGTCGCAGCAATCGTTTATCCTTTCTACGAACGTTCCACGCCGGGTGAAGTGGGGGAAAAAAAATCTCCACCCAACTTCAATCTACTCGGGGACCTTTCGACAGCTGGAGGGGACACGAAATCGACGGAAGCTTCCCATGTTTGGGTGTTTTGTGCCGGGAGATTCCGAGATGATATGACACCGATGCGTTCATAAATAGCAATAAATGTTGGTAGCGTTCGGGGCGATAATAACGTAGATTGAGCGGAACGTGGGGCAGATTTCCCGGGGTGAAGGAAACTTTAGCTGGCGGCCATGGCTGACACGGGTTTATTTACGTCCACGCCTCGTGTGTGGTGTGAATAATTCATCTCCAAAGACGCTTTCGGTGCGGCACTATGCCTGTGACGGGTATGCGCCCCGCGATGGGAATGGAAAAGTGGGGAAATGGTAAGTGTGCGAGTTGTATTGTTGTGCACGCAAGGGTAGGCGCTTCGAAAGCGAGCTGAAATTGGTGGAGGATTTATGTTTGATGAGATGTTTGACAAAACAAATTGGACCACGGGTGGGCGGGCATGAACCAGCTTGAATTATGAACCGTTCAAGGAGTTGTGATGTATTTATTTACTTTGATTGTGTCAGCTTGTCCTCTTGAGGCGTAAGAATTTCTAGTATGGAAGGAATGGCTTGGCGAGTTTTCTTTGGGCGTGTCGATTTTGTAAAAAACATCATTCACATACCGTCTATTTTAAATCGGTATGTGTTTTGCAGTGCTTTGAAAGACTTTATTTTACATTAAAGAAGGTTTTAAAGATTTTGTTGAATGAATGATTACATTTGGAAATTTCATTGTAAAAATTATTTAATTGAGTGATGTTTCTCTTTTTGTGGTTAGAATTGAAGAGGTGAGAAGTTAGTGAAGTAGATATAATGAAAAGATATTACAAAGAATATTCAAAAACCTTGAACATTCAAAGAAATTGTCAATTGTAGTCTATTTATAAAAAATGAGTGAAACATTTCAAGTTTCACTAGAAAATATTTTTCTCACCAACTAAATGCAAAAACATCATCAACATTTTGGTTGACAAGTATTCATAAAATACGCTGAAAAAAGAAACAGTTCCGTAACAGATATTAATAATTTGATCATCACTGATTAAGATTGTTTTTAAGTTCCACAAAATGTTGTATCACACATCGTGAATATAAATCGTACCGTGAAAGCACCATACTTGACGCAGTTAAGAAAATTGTTCACAAAAAGATGAATAACAAAATCAATGTTCGGCCAACTCATGTGATTTTTTGCACAGTGATAGCCTAACTACCATAGAATATAATTAAAATAATTGAGAAACTCTCAAATTTATAATTCTTCAAATTCCAGAAACTTTTTGTGTGGCAGTTCATGTTCCTAACAGTGGGATAAAATTTTTATGCAGGTGCCTTTCAGTATTGAAGTCTTTGACAGAACTTTTGGCGACAAAAATGCTTTAATGATCAAATTTTTCTTTGGTTTGATAGAGTTTTGCAAGATGGATCGTCTAGCACGGTTTCTGGTTTACGTTCAGGCATTTATCCGACCTGAGCTTCGGATTCGTAAAAATTAGTAAAAACACTCGCGTTTCACTTGCTCCTTTGCAAGGTTACAAATGCGGGTAAAAATTGACGCACTTGTGCGATGATATTTTTCATTTGTTTTTGGTTTCATTAGGTAACAATAAAACAAACAACATTTTTTGGTGCGGGTGTATTGTATGATCATAAACAAATATTTAACAATATATTTTGGGGTGATTTGTATTTTACATAGTCATCACCATTCATTGAAAAGTGTGTCAAGCTGGATCCGCGTCAAATATAGTGCTTTCACGGTAAATAGATGAAATAATTTCAAGTTATGCTCTTCGAATGCTTGTGCTATGTTATTGACATTTGATAATAAAATTTAGTTTTAGGACATTAATAGTTTATTCAACGAATATATGTCCTTCGCCTATCCTTGAAATGATCTCCCCGAAGTCGACTCATTCCATCTCGTGGCATTTGACAACGGAATAGTTCAAACCCGATTGCTACACGCACTAGTTGTGTGTTTGTACTTTGGCATTGGTGAACCCGCAATTGGTAGTGATCCACCATTTAACGGGCTCGTAATCCACCAAACGACCATTTAATTAAAATGATAGATCTACCAGATACTATCGAGTCCATCAATTCCACCCGCATCTGCCCGCAGATGCCCATGAAACGCCGAAGCTCAAACCCGAATTAATTACGCCCGTCGGTGCGCTTGATTTCGCTTACCATTCGGCATCACCACCTTTCCCGCTCGTAATGTGGGCCAACTGTCGAGTCTTGGTTGAAACCGCACTAGCGCTAGGAGCACACGAACGGGAACTACATTCGGCTGGCGTCTTTCTCGAGCATATACGGCATGTCACTCTTTTGTTAAACGCATCGTTCTGAGGATGCGTTCGTTCTGCCACCGACCGCCCTGGAGCGTTTAACGTTATGTTAAATGCATGCGAAACTCATTAGTTTGAAGCAACTGTAATAACGAGCCGGAGGAACGTTTTCGGTGCCGTTGTACCACGATGGGACCGTCATTGTAAGTAACTATTATTTGTAACTGGAGCTGACAGCGCGTTGCTAGAAAATGTTGCACATGATCAACAAGCGGTGAACTTTGTTCAATTCTGCTGTTACGCCAAGGTTCGTCGCAATGGGATTTTTCTTTCTGCATATGTAGTGGTTTGTTGCATGTGGTGTCTATATAAGAACTGACAGGAGCTGTCAATCGGTCGGTCACATTCCTTGATTGAATTATCTCATCGTCGATCCCTTCGTACAGCGATTGATTCGATTTTCTGTCCCTCTTCTTTCCTCGCTTCCATGCACTTTTCTTTCTCCTTTCGGAACCGAACGTGTGGATTCTATCTGCAAACCAATTTCAACAGCCTTCAAGCCAAGTCGGTGATGCAAAAATGGGCACTACATGGAACGGAAGTCAGATCCTGGCGCAACAATTCTCTCTCCAGCGTGAAATCACTCCCATGGCCACCTTCGCTTCGGGAACGGTTGTTTCGGGAAACGAAAGAACCCACAAACCACAGCAATCAATCTAGTTTTCGTTCTGCAGAAGGCTCCGTTTGCCCAATGTATGCAAACTGTCCCTCGATTCTGCTAGCGTCGAGACGCAAGGTTAGTTCTTTTCTACTTGTTTTCTCCCACAAGAAAACAGCTCGAGGGGAATGGACGGTGGATCTTTTCTTGGTTTAACGTCTGCTCAAAGTGGAATTTCATGTTGGCCTAAATAAAAATGTCGATCAATTTGGTTTTTCGTTTTGTAGGGGGAGGCTGCTCGTTGGCTTGATTTTCCTTCACCTGCCTGTGAATAAGATTGGCAAAATAAGACCAAAATAAATCGACAATAGAAGAAAAGAACATTAGCGAGGTGGAAATGATTGCATCAACTGCTGCATTATTTATGTTTTATAATTTTTTTCGTTTGATAAAAAACTACTTCTTTCAGTTTGGAAAAAAGGATCTCGCATGTATGCGGGTAAAAACTTACAGCGTTTTAAAAGGCTTTTCTAGATACATGTCTCTTTAATCTCACTCGATAGTTTATTATTTTTTGTGTCTGGTTTCGGTTGGATTACCAGACAAAAGTTATTGCAAACAGCTAAAACGATCCGGAAATGACATTTAAATCCAAGCAGACACTATATGACATCGTCCTACTGTTTGAGTTGTCGTTGTAAACACTTGTGCCCTCGAGTGGGAAAGAACATTTCGGTTAAGTGTTATTCGTTTGCGGGTTGGGCCTATATCTTTGCCATATATACACAGAAAAAAACTACCAAACCAAAATACAATATCGATGGAAGGAAACCATAAAAGGGCTTCAATACGTGAGGTTGGTTAGACAGAAAGAAAACAACAAACTGGCCATATCTACTCTTGAGTAGTTTTTTTGTTTTGTTTTTCCCAAATGCCTTCCCCTTTGAATTCCGTTCACTTTGATCCACATACCTACATTTGTCGAATCATGGGAAAAACGCAAGGTAAACTAAGGTGGAAGTGAAGAAGATGGAGAAGGAGAAAACCCCCCCTTCCGGGCAGACCGGAATCGGAAGTGGGGCAGGCTCAGGGCATTTTATGTAACAGATTGTAAGATTATCTCAGTTACGTTTCGTTTCGTTCCGGTTCACGCGAGGATTTCTCCTTCCCTGTTCCTAATAGCCGGTGTCACGGTGTGGGGACAAGGGGGTGCCTGGAGTAATGGAGAGGGTCATTTTTGGACCAAATGGACAAGCACGTCGTCGGTGGTCGTGTTGCTCGATTTGCTGGCGTTCGTTCATTCGTTCGTTCGTTCGTTTCACTCTCGGTATTCAAGAGCGTCCGACGAATAAATTGTATTAGCATCATAATGGAATAATATGGATCAACACTCCCCCGCCCTCTATGGGGTTTCCCATCACCCCCTCCCTCTCCCACCCACACACACACACAAACGCTATCTCAACCACATATGCAAAGATAAACGTGAGCTCTCAGCATTTCTCGCCCTTCCGTTGCCATGGTCCATTTAGTAGTGCAAACATGCAACCAAGGGTAGATGTCTTTCAAAAAGGTTGCCAATCTGCCGGGGCAGTAGTACGAGGCTGGAAGACAGTGTCCAGAGCCATCACCACAACCGTCCCGAGCGAAGGTACTCGAGCGAAACGAAGGAGCAGCTGACGAGCGGGCGAGATGATGCTACTGAATATTATTTCCGGCTGCAGAACGTGAAGCACTCGCCACTCGCAAGTGTCCCCTGAAGTTTCTTTCACGCGTCCCGAACTTGGGAACTGGTGAAATATGTTAGAGCATAGATTGACGCGGGTGTACGGGCGTCCTTTTTCGTGTCCCTTTTCGTGTACCTTTCTCGCTCAAGCGCTCGAGTGGGGCTTCAAAACCGGCCCGGCCCGGTAAATGTTTGATGACGAAAATGGTGGATCATCTCCAACATGGGGCCTCCAATTTTCTGCCACCCCCGCCCTCACGCTTGTCAAAATGGAGAGCGTTACCTGTCCGCTGGAGTGTCATATGACAAGGCAGAATAGCCTTGATTGACAGCGGTTTCATTAGATGCGCTCTTATTATGCATTCCCGGTGGCTACGAGAAGACGACGACTGCGGGGATGGTGGTACCATTCAAAGCATAAGACCGGGTACAAGAACCTTCTTCAAAGACATAAAATGTACGGGACGTTGCTTTGCCGTTAAACGAATGTTTTGCTACTTAAACGATCACTAGGCTCACTCGAAGACGAAACATAATTGTCAATTTGCAGCAATTGAAATGAAAGATATTCTATTAAATCGCGTTTCTATTAAACCCCTCAGCAGGAACAGACGCAATCTTTTCTTCCACATAATTTATTTGTTGATATAAGCCGTCAAATATCTACACCGCATACTACTGAGCCGGTTTTTCATTTGTTGTTTTGCCTTTGTGCGAGACAGTTTGAGCCGAAGAGGAAATTGATTGATGGTTCCAAAGTGTCCCGCTGGTCGGCAACACTTCAGAGACAGCTCTCATCACATTCGGCTTCGGCTGACGTTGATGGGTTGTTTCGGCTCTGACGCGGCCGACGAACACGGTATTTATGAAATTGCAGTTGACATATGATGGTACGGTTTGGCGAAGTGTGTGATAAGTTATTCGCTAGTGGATCGTGCTGATTTTGATATGGATTTTTCTAGTATATAATTTATTAAAAATGTCACTGTTTCAATTTAATTTCTTCCATTTTCCTCACTTTGATAAGCCAATAGCGTGCTAATATGATTTTTATTTCATGTTTTTATTGATTTCGATAAAATCAACCGCAACATAACGAAACGTAAAGCAGGAGCAACTTTTAAATCATAATAATTGCTTTTCAAAACGTGTCTAATGGTCATTATTATGCCAAGGCTGCTTCAACACCGATGCCATGTTTATGGAAGGAGCTACACTCTATCGGATGATGTTTTCTCGTTTTCGCTTTTCAATTTCCCTCCGACGAGCGGTGCGTTGGAAATGGTTGGACGGAGCCAACAGGCTCGCTTGACACGTTTTGCTCCGGTGTTTGCCGGCCCGGCTGCTGACGCAGAATAAAACTAATTAATTATTCTCGTAGAAAATAATTACCCCCGTGAATCAGTGTCACGAAAGTGATATTCCGGTCGAGGCCTGTCGAGCATGGTGTGATTTTGTCTGCCCGTGCCATGCCTGCGGTTCGGATAAAATTTAGATCAGGCGCCGGAAAAGTTGTTCACTCATTTGTCGCACGTGTCTAGGAGGTACAGAATGTCGATGGGTTCAATTAAGGTTGCAATGAATCGGTTTCGCGGAAAGAGCGTACAAAAACCATGGGAGCTTTAATTTCATGTTTCAAGTTTCGAAATCGATACCACGCCCTTTGCCACAATCGATCGGATGAGTTCATGTTTGGACAAGCCCATCTGCGGAATGACTGCTAAAATATTACTTTAAACCCCATTAAGGATCAAATACCGAAGGTGCTTTTTATATCAATTTAATTATCAAAAGGTTCGGCTTTCTCGCTTGTCACTTTTAATTCCAAACGTGCACCCTTGGGTGTACTAAAAGAAGTTAAATAAAAGTAAAGGATAAACAAACCACGCACACATAATTTAATGCTTAATGGTGATAAAAAAACTGAGATAAAAAGAGGGAATGAGCTAGAAGCAATTTTTATTTACTTCTAGATAATTATTCCATTTGCTTTACATCCCTTCTAAAAACCGCTCTTATCTCTTTCGATGCCATTTGCGAAAACGTTCATACACCGGCAAAAGCAGCATCATTATGGTACATCTAACCGCAACACCGCGTTTCAAACGAACCACAACTGTTCCAACATGAGAATCCGGATGATCCCTTCGATGGTGGTTGATGTAAAAAGGGGACAGAAAAAAGACATACTTTGAACGTGTAAATTGTGATGGTGTAGAAGGAAGGCACTCCATTGAAAACCACAATTCCATCATCAACGGATCCGAGTATGGAAGGTAAGTGAGGACGCTATGCCGACGTTATAGAATTGTAGATGAGAGATTATCATACATTTAAGCGCTCAATTAAGGTGCATTTTCCTACAAGCACTAATGGAGACCATTTTTCATTCACAACCGATACCTTGTGGGAAGTTTAGCAAGAACGGTATGGTTGAGCGCGATTCCAACGAAAATGGCGACGTCATCCAACACATTTAACCTGTGGGACATTGGAGCTCAAACGGATAATCATATGCTCAGTGATGAATGCGTTCCAAGAACTGGAAGCTGATTCAACGTAAAAGGTTTATTACCGAGTGGTACGTGTTAGGTTTTTAAAAAACCTAACGATAAAAATACTTTAACACTAACAGTCTAAACCATAAAAAGAAACTGGAAGAATTATGATTTCACACCGAGCAAACAGCGAAGAAAAAGCTTTGATATGCTCACACCAGAATGAAAAAATCTATTATATGCTAACAGAAAGAAAAAAGTAGGTAACGACTATATCAGATATTAGTACCACGAGCTATAAATGAAATGATACAAAAATAACTGCCGTGCCTCAGACTTCCAAGTAAACTTCCCTCGTTTGCAAACGGAATAGTGGAAATGAAAGAAGCAAATATTTCTTCTTCAATTTTCATACTGCTTTGTAGTTGATGCAAACTGGAAATGAAAAGCCGAGCCATTCAAAACGCTGGCCAAAGCATGCTTTCTGGTTTGTATTTTTCTTTGTCTGCTGGTTTTTCGCTTCCACTCGCTTTGCAAGGAAATCAGTTGCACCAGTACGCCAAAGTTGTAATGGGCAACAAATTGAAAACTTCTGCCCAACGCATTGCGCCCCGATTCTTTGCAGAGCTTCGCGCTGAGCCATAATGGTCGCGATGATGGACATTACCATGGCGCGGCCCGTTCAGCATATCAGCAAGTGAGCGTTTGCAGTGTACAGGAACAACGAGAAGAAGCACAAGAATACGCAAATAATCCCTAAGGAGGGAATGGGCTGTTTCTGGTGGGGCAGATTCTCTGCAAACTGGGCCAATGTTGTTGTCCTATCGTTGTCCTTTTTCACAATTTCATGGATGGGGAAAAGCAAGGGAAAAACGCTACATTGAACGACCCCGCAGGTTCTGCCTGAAGTAAGGCATTTGATGTTTTGGACATTAATGAGATTTGCCTACCGACCTTTGCCTAAAAGCTCGCTTAAAGCCTCCTCTGGGGAACGAACTGGGTAACATTTATTCCACAACAGTGAGAAGATACTTTTCACAGCAAAGCGCGTGACCTCCTACGCTGCCCGATCTTACAGGCTTAGATATGCTTCACAAGCACAATTGATCGTTTTTCCAATGCAACAGCGATTATATACTTTGTTTTTTTTTTTTTTTTTTTTAATGTGGACCATCCAATTCACATGTTTGAAGTATTATTGTTCATGAGTCTCAATTTACAAAAATGAAAACATTGAACAGAAATAATTTAACCATTTATTTTACAAAAAGGAAAAATCTCTGCCAACTCAGCAGTAAAACTAATTGTCATAAAAAATAGCAAGGCATTATATTATGATAATCAGTAATATATCCTTCAACGAACTGCCCATAGATGAAATTCACTAGTACCAAGAATGGATCATGTATTTTTTCTAACAAATGAAACTCTTTATGAATCATACGACCGAACCAAATTGCTTTTGAAAACTCATGTCATAGAGAATATTTACCTTCTGTGTTTTCAAATGAAATGAGTTTTTCTTTGAAATTAAATGCGAGGTTTGTCAAGAAAATATCACAGCGCACAAAGTAAAACTCATCATCCCTCGAGTTCTGTGCATATTGTTTTGTGTAGGCGTACCGTACTGTTGGAACGAAAATGTTTTGCTTTCGTCTCAACGAATTCGTGCTCCTGAAAGTCTGCCCCCGGGGGAACAATGTCCTTACAATGAGAACCCATGATGGTAAAAATCCAGCGTTTGTCAAACGGGTTGCCCAATTTTTTTTTTTGTGAATGGTTATGTCTTGCACACGAAGCTTTCTTTTGGGCTTTCAACTGATAAATGGTTCCCGAGGGACCAATTTTGCCCATTTGTTGGGTTCTTCCAAATGCCAGCATAATTAAATGTTCGTAAAAGAAATGTCCAGTATGTAAAGATGTTTGCTAAAATACTATTAGTCGTATACAGTTCCTACTTTTGAGAGACTCAAAAAATAATGTAAAAAATTCACGAAGGTACAAAGTTAGTAGGATAGAAGACATTAAATACAATTTTTGTTAATTTCTAATCCCACTAGATAATTAAAGTCTTACTTTCAAATTTTGAAACAAACCAATTCAAACTTACTAAAGGCTTTAATTTGCTATTCCAGCGCCAGACCAAATCAGTACATGATTAAAATCTCTGTTGATGTCACTTAAACCATCTGGTAAAAAATCTGAGCAAATTTACCAGCAGCCAAAATGCTTTGATACATCACCGGATGATTGCAATTGCCCTCCACGCACGAGCGTTTTCCGAGATACAAATTGAATTACCTTCGCAAATCCAATTTTAATTCACCCGCAGCCCACCACCCTGCCAAAGTGCACCCGCCGGACCCACCTCAACGTATTTCCTCATTACCGAACACTGACCATGTGCAGCAAACGGAAGACTATCGGTATCGGATCTGTTCCGGTTCGGTGCATCCTTTTTCTGTGTAGGTTTAGTTTTGGCGAAGCAGAGAACAAGAAATGATGAATGAAAATCGAACACATAAATAGGCATCGCTGATTTCCCCCAAGATTCGAGCGAGGGATTTTTTGGTTCGGTTTTGTGGCGCTGGGAATCAATCAAGAGCCACCGCGGAGCATGCAACACACGTGTGAAATATTCCTGGATGAATTTCTCTTGGGAATGTTTCACAAACGGACTGCTTTTTTAGCATTTTTTTTTCTATTTTTGTATCGATTATTGTTCATTTCATCACTCGTTCTATGCTGCTTATTGTTGCTGTGTGGGTTTTCACTGCACACCTGTCAATTCACACACTCTTGAACATGGTTCGAACGTGACGTCGAAGTAACCGTTTTATGTTTCGACCACCGTTGGACTTTTCCTGTAGGCGACGACTGTTGCATACGACGCTAATTACATGGCACAAACTTCGGGCGAGCTGGATTAATCCATCAGGTGGTCTACACAACACGCACACCAAACTGTCATACCGACATACAAACGCACGCATCCAGAAGCATCGCGGACGGACAAATTCCTAATCTCATTAACTCAAGGATTTTAGAGCTGCATTTAGGGCCGGAATTGACCGTGGCTTCGGACAAAATAGAGAAACAGTTATTTCGCTATTTTGTCTTATGTTACACACTCACTACAAGTACCACATATTCTATGTCACACAACGAGAATATTTTCCATGGGCAAGCCATAATGATTCTGCTGTTTTCACCTTGCCGGAGGCTTTCAAGAAACTCTGCGATTGGAAAGGTTGGCACTGACACATCCAGCACGGTCCACGGTCAACGGAAAACTGCCAACCGGGCGGCAATATTCAAACGCCGAAGCCGAGTCGACAAACGTTCAGCAACTTAACGAAACTTCCGAGCACCGAAGCTTGCGTTGCCTCGGACGGCAATTGAACGAAAGCGTGAGGCAAGCGGAGAAGAACGACGATTAATGTTTTGTGAGCGAGACGCGGGAGAAAAAACTGAACGAAATGCAGTCTCTCTGTCTCTTGATTTACCAGTTCCGACTTTATTTCTCATCTCTCTTGTATGCTCTCCCGAAAAATGTTTTGGCGCGAAGACGATTTGTTTACGTTGGAAGCGTTCGAATGCGAAATTCGAAAATCAAACCGGTTGCAGGTGATGGAGGCGCCTGGTTCTTATCCCAGCATTATCATACTGAATTTAGCGCTTCTGTCTTTGTTTTTGTTCAAAACTTAAAATACAAAAACTAGTTTCAATAATTGCTTCATTATTTGGATGAAATTGCAAGATAGGTTGATTATGATACTTGAGAAGCGTAGTACAATTTCACTGGGAATTTTCTAAACGTTATAGTCGTTCTAGAGATTAGGAGTAGAATAAATTTTACAATTATGGTAAAACGGGATCTTTTGAACATAATGTTAACTAGCAAATATCTAATAATATTTCCAAAAGCGTAGTTTACATGGAAAATACCTGATAAAATTCACCGCTTTGAAAACGCAACAAAATGTTTCGTTGTATGCTTTTGAAAAACGTAGATGCATAGTACAAATTGCAACAAAACTTTTACATTGTAGCATAACGTACAACATTGTAAAGGTGCTAAGGCAAAGGATTTTACTTCCGAACACTTTTAAATTTTAATTAAATCGCTTCACGTAGCAGCTGCTCATTTTATGCCGATAGACAAAATGCAAAGATTCAGCGCCGGTTGGTCTGGCTGTCATATCCCGCCCTTTACTTTGCTCAAACACGGACGGGTTAGAGACCTTCTTTCGTGTGGGCAATCAACATAAACTTACCACCGTTGAACGACGTGGTGGTTAAGGGGACCGCTAGGAGTAAACCGCCAGCAGAAAACAACCAGCAAATGGCACTAACGAAGGAATGAAGAATCCACCGCTGAATCGGGCGGTCCACTGGCCTGCTTCCAGGAGTTTGACTGAGGTGACTGCAACGACAAGATGCCGTCCTGTGGCGAAACGGGGAACCACAAACCGCTATAATCTTCTCATAAATATTTACATCCGCTTCCGTCGGTGCAGATTGGGACTTTCCTGGTGCCGGCGTTCGCCGATGGTAGAAATGTGCAACAATGTCTGACGCCGGCAGAGTGCGCTTCTTGCACGTCAACGTCGCGCGCCTGTGTGTGTTTTTGTGTGTGAATATATTCGATTTGAGCAGTTCGCTGTCCGGAAGCTTAAGAAACGAAACGCAAGCTACCTGAATAGGAAGACGCCCAGTTGAAGCGCTTGGTTTGAGTCAACCGGGATTCCCATTTGACTTTGATTTTGGACCGCTTCCAACAGGGTAAGCACTTTCTTCCCTGGCGCTCGTAAACGGTGGTAAGGACTCACAAATTGTCCTACCATCTGCTACGACTGTGCCGAGCTGGTCGGGAAGCAGCTTAGTGGTGAAATTTAAGTCAGACTTATGTGCAGGAAACCGGAAGGCCAACCGCAACTTGACCGAGCGTATCTTTTTGTGTTGCCCAGTCCCACGAGCGTGAGTCTCAGTGTCGCTGCTCGTATAGCTGAAGATATTGATAAAAAATGGTTATTGACAGAGTTATAAACACGAACAGCGCATCTGTTTTCATTACTTAAAAAATCTGAAAATCGTGATGATAAATTTATCAACATCGTCGTTTAAAAGTCTGGAGAATAAATCTAGAATCAGAACAATTTATCTAACATAATTAGATCTAGGCGTAGAAATAAGCAAAAGTACATTTCTGAATAGAAAATGGACGAAAAAAGGAACAGCTTGTGATATGTTTTTAAACGATTATTAAATTTAAAAACTTTTCTCACTAGTAAAATCTTTCGAGTTTTTATTCTATGTGCACAATAACTGCAAAAAACTAATCACCACAACTGTGGTATAACCGTTGCTTGATATCTTTTATTTCTTCTTTGTCAATGAATATATTGTCAGCTTACCTTGAACATTTTGATTTCGGATATGATTAATTCGGTTACCAGATATGAATAAGTAAAAGATATTGATGTTCACATTGAGATTTCATATATATTATGTCTTATATACAGCAAAATGTTTTTGAACATGCTCAAGACCTGTGATGTAACATTTTCTTTAAATTTGCGATAAACATAAACTTCTAAAACACAACGTTTATTCGTTGGTTATTTTTCAACATATCTATATTAAAATAATTTGATCCTCAACGGATTGTTTTTCTCTACTAATCGAAATAAACTATTTTCAGTATCTGCTTCCGAACAGTTCAGTTTTGTTTTCGACATAAAATTTCATAGCAGCTGAAGGGAAACAGTTAAGAGCATATACAACGTGCCTTTAGCTCATCAGTTATTTTAACGTGTTCACATTGAGATTAATCGCAAAATGCTTACACCAACGGTTAACGCTTTTATTTCGCACTGATTCAATAAGTCTAGTCTTTCATCAATTTCATTCCATCCGCATGCTATCCCTAATTTCTTTATTCCTGCCGTTCGTTCACTTTCCTATACATCAATCTACCTATCTAGTTATTTTCTCATCTCCTTTGCTAACTTTTAAAAACACTAACGGTCAGTACCTTTTATCCATCTATGCCAAGTCGCTCACGGCGAGCCGGTTTGTAAGTATTTGGTTTCGGTTTTGTTCCTTTTGCATCCGACACTAACTGAGACCCACTTGTGCGGGTTTGTATCTGTGTTTCTGGGCGATTATTTACGTTCACGGAACGGATGGGAAATTCATCGACTCTGGTCGGGAGAACTGGGAAAACCTACAGGAGGGGAGAGAAGAAAAACAAAAATGAAGGGAGGAGTAAAGTACGGACCGGGTTATTAGAATATCATAAATTAGCGGCAAATGTGGGGCCATGATGTTGATGATAATGGCGATGATGTGCAGGCCATTTAAAACTGGAGAGTGAAAAATTGCCAAACGATGGGACGTAACGAAATCAACAAGCACATGGATCATGGCAAAATAACAAAGCAAAAATATGAGTATCTCTTGCTCACCCGTATTAAATTGTAGATTCATAATTATTGTTTTGTTTGATGAAACTTTCAAATTTTAAATATATTATATTTTCTGCTATGCACTTTAATTTTCCTTTAGTGTACATTCTATTCTTAGAATTCTAATGGTTTTTTGTCTTGAGACCGTATTAAAACAGTGTTTATTATAAAGCCATAGTTGTGAAAAGTAATCAGAAGTATCCAATGGAAAAAGTGAGAACACTCTTTAGAAATTTATTTAACACTCATCGCACCCTAGCGATTACAATCACACCATAGTTCACTCATGGTACCGCAAGCGCTGGCAAAAAACAAACCCATCGTTCATCGTTTGATGGTGCGATAAACCTCAGCCGGGAAGTTAGTTGATGATGTTCATTTTCCACCGAACGCCGCGTGGCCCATTCAAAGCCCGAGCCAACGGGCCGAAGGAGGTACCGGCCGTGCGCGCCAGTAGTAATTAAAATCTTAATCCCGTACCACGCACGAATGCTTCAGCGTGACGATGCTGTACTCGACCGTCCTGCATGGCGGGGAAACGTGAGCGTTCGATATCGGTCACCGTCCGTCGGATGTCGAATGGCCAAGGCGATGGGGTCGCATAAAAAGCAAACATTCAAACAATAACGACAGCAGTGGAGAGAAAATTAAATTTTGCCCGCGCTCGCTTCAGGCACACCATTTTATTTCAGTTATGAGTGCACGTGCTCAGGAGAATGGTATATGTCAGTGTGCTTTGTGCGTGGAAAATAATAAATTCCATTACCGGCATCATGCTGTTCAAATGGTGATGTGCAAATCCATGCTCGATGAGTGACTATTAAAACAAACAAATAAAAGTAGGACATCAATTCATTACTCACGAAACAGGATGGAGTGCTATGAATAAAATGAATCAGTTTAAGCTAATGATGCTAAAAGAACATATTGATTACATGTGTTGTGAAACAGATGCAATAGTAAATCAAATAAACAACTGATCAGAAAAGCTAATTAAAACATACCTCAATGGTGGATTTTTCGAAAAATTACAACACAAGTCAGGTGACGGCCGGGAAACAGGATCAAATTAAAGGTGCAGATGTGGTGGTTGTCAAACTGCGTTTGAGAAACATTTAAAAAATAAAAAATAAAAAACAAAGTGTAAAATCAATTGTACAATCGACAAGAGGAAACCAATCAAGGCGTGCACAAAGTAAAGTAAACCAAAAAACTGAAAAGCAAACAAAAAATGAAAAGCATACAAAAAAAAACCGTCCACATCGTTGAACCGACTCGGCAAAGTGATGATTTTATTCGACCGTGACAAACAAAATGCGTAACATAAATTCAACTGGTTGTTGACGATGGCACCGGACCGTGTTTGCGCAACACGCTGTTGCTCAGCGTTAGGAAATGGTGCGGGTAAAAATGATGCCAGTGGAAAAACCAGAAATCAAATCAAATCAAAATCATAACCGATGTCCGTGCGAGCGGCAGTTCGAAGAATTCATAAATGAAAAACAGATTTCAGCGGACGAATATCGAGAGAATAAACATATTGACGAGGATATGAAGAAAAAACACATGTGAACGCTAACAAAACTACTATTTTATCTCAATTTGTATGCAGCACATGCTGGAATAGTTAACTGTTCGATAGAGATCGTAAAAAACTAATCAAGTGAATATGTTGATAGCTAGCGAATTTCTCGTTATAACGAGAATTTTTGTCTTTTTACGAAAGGTTTAAAAACATTCAACTTCATGTTACTTATTTTACAATTACGTACAATTTAAATTTTCACGAACGGTTTAAAACCATTAAACTTCAAGTTACTTCTTTTAAGTAAATTTTAAATTATAAGTAATGTATTTATATTTGTCAAACCTATACGTATCTTCTGCAACAAAATTAATTATGTTTTTTATCTAACGTTACTCATACGCTACAAGTACTTCAAGCCGATAAAACAACACAAGTTGTGCAGAAAAGGTTTGCAACGTATACTGTGAACGTAAAAAAAGATTATTGAAATAAATAAACAGCACAAACGATGAAGAAACCGAACGTCAAAACATGCCGTGTGTAGCACGGAACGAGCGAAAGGAGTGGATGCAGCAAATTAAAATCCTTTTACAAGCCAAAGCTAACACGTAAACACAGCAAAAGTTGCACAATGCACCCTTTATCGATGGGTTACATTGTTGCAGCACGATGTCCAAGTGACGGCACGCAAACACGTGCATACATTTGAATTCGGGGTGGCAAACAAAAAACGAACGCAGAAAGCTTCAGGAGCGCAGGGATAGGATGGAACACGAGTTTAAAAACGAAATAAATCCATGTTGTCTTTGAAATACCAACCGTGTGCTTTCGGTCCGCGAGCGAGGCGAGTTGTCTTTGCTGAACGTCGGTCTGCGGAGCGTTTCGAGGATCCAAACGTCCGTGTGCGTGTGTTTGTGTGTTTGATCCCGAAAAGGATGGGGAAGTCGATGGTGATCCGCCGACACGATCGAGCGTTTGTATTTTTCGCCCAAACAAACAACATGAAACACGGTTGGTGTTTTGTCCTCCCATGGAGTGGGGAGAATGTATGTGGATGATGTTTTTATTTGATATTGTTTGCAATTCGCGACATAGATGAAAGGGGTAACAGAGATTGAAGAGAAAAAAAAGAATCGACCATAATATTCAGTTATGAAAGACAATGAGGAGAATTATTTCCATTCACATAAACACACAGAAACCAAATTGGAAGGAAAAGCAAAGGAGAATAAAACATATCCGCTTCGGAGTGATTGATTGGAACGTTTGGTTTTAAAAAAAGAGAAAAAACTAAAAATAAAATGGACAACTAAGAAATTTCTATATTGTACGGGTGTTACCTTCGATGATGGTTGTTTACTTTTCCCGACAGAATGTTCCGCTCGTCGCGCCAGCGATAGAAGTGATGCCGCAGCGTTTGGCGAACCTCTGAGTTGAGGAAACAGTACAAAAGCGAAACGACGAAACCCTGTTGCAAAGGAAGACATTAAAGAGCGATAAGTGTTGAATAGTCAATGGGAAATAGTTCCACTGCAGACAAATTGGCATCCTGCAAGAAAGCATCGGAAAAAGTGACTTATGATGTGGAAAATGTCATCGTGGAAAAGTGCAGTGATAAATTGAACAAATTCTTATGCATTGCTGTGCTTTCCTAAATTCTAACTTGAATAGTTTTGTTAGCATCTCTGCAATTCCTTCTACCGGCATTTAAGATTATCCGGTTTTTATGATATTCTATAGCCATGAATTACTTTAAATTGACAGTTTCTCACAGGTTATTATTTTGTTATTTTTATTTAAAATAAATGAAATGAAAACATAACTTTTCAAAACATCGATGCTTGAATGGAGTCAGATTGAATTCGAATCGTACATCTTTGCTTTTCTTCCTTTTTTGACACCTTTCTGAATCGAATCAAATTCCGTAGGGAGAGTATCCTGTTTCACTGTTCCTGATCTATTACAAGCCAGGTTCCCCTTGTATGCTGGTTTTTTATGCCTCTTACCTGTGTGCTGAGGAGAACGGCTTGCATGATGGCGAATATCTGTCTCCCGACTCCCTCGTCCGGGCCGTAGATGACGATGAGGTAGGTGATTCCGAGGAGCGGTATCAGCACGAGGAGGGCCTTCGAGGCCTTCCGATACTGGCGCGTCTCGACGGTGTTGGCCGAGCGGAGCTTAGTGATCAGGACCTGCTCCGAGGAGAAACGAAGAAGGAAGAAATATTGATAATATTCTTCTCGACCTTTTTCCCACCGGGGTTTCGGTGAATCCGGCGCTGGCCAAGGAATCAATCAACATTTGGCATTCAGCTGTACCGGAAGCAACGCTCCCTGCGCCTCGCAAGTTTCACTCACCCACATGATGCGCAGGAGAAAGATAAGATTGATAACCAGCACGGCACAGGATGGGCCGTGGATGATCCAATCGATGTGAGATTCACGCATCCATGAGCATTCTACTTCGAGCTGCCGGAAAACGGAGGGTTAAACGGTTTATATTAATTTTAAGCTTCCATATTTCATCGTAAAATTTTGATCACGTCCCTCTCATATAATAAAATACGGTCAGATTTCGTACAAAATACTCACTTTGCTTAGGTGTTCGAAGCTTGTATTTTCCAAGCTCGAACTTGTAGGAAAGAATGGCTTGATGACGGCCCATATTATGACGAAGATCAACGGTCCACCTAAAGAAATATTATAATGATTCAATTAATACAAGTTTGCATAACAATGAAAAACAAATTGATGCCAATCAATTACCACCACACGATGTAAAATTTCATTTAATACTCTAAGTAATTTTAAATTGCTATTTAAATGTGACATTATGCATCTACATTAAATAAAATCATTAAGACTTACAACATATTGATGTTTAATGAATTGATTTAAACATGCAAACCTTCTATAAGTGAAAGTGATCAACCTCCTGAAACCAATTTGTATTTAGCTTTAAATCAAAATTAGATCAAACTAAAAATTAATCTTATAAAAGTTGAATTGAAAACAAATGCTTGCCACTTAGTCCACCATTATACGTTCCAGATCCAAATGATTAATTTCTGTGCTCTTGCTTTGGTTGCGTTGGTTGAGGTTTTAATTAAACTCACAATTCAACCAATGACTACAATTTCAAGCAGCACTCTTCAGCTCTGGGATGAAATTGAATTACATTCACCAGTTTCTCGTTTGTGCTTGGTCTCGAAACCGGGCCAACGCAACGTAGCAACAACTCTATCCATCAATACTGTCGGGCTTGGAATGAAACATTTAACGAATGATTAAACAACACTCCTTTCCCAGGCTCCAAACATTTGCTACGGGAAGCGTCGGCTGCTGGGAGCAAACTCTTGCGTAACACGATCTTGCTCGTCGGATCTGATTGATCCTTTCGTCTGGTTCAGTCAGTGCACTCCAGTGAAAGGCAGTAACGAGTCAGTTGAGATACCGGCTTAAAAGAGAAGGAATTTCCCATGTGACTGGACTCGCTGGACCGGCTTATGATCGAGTATCGGAGTAGACGTAAATTGACAGACCATTACGGGTGTGGCTTTGTGGTGGAGTTTCCGAGAAGCTCAGAAGTCTAGCTATGGACAGATGTTCCTAGAATACGCAGTGCATTGAAGAAAAAGCGTTTGAAGTATGTTTAATCTTGTTTGTTTTAACGTGAAAGGAGATTTATAGGTGTAGGTTTGGCAACATAACTCTTTTTATGTAAATATTTGTGTTACGAAATATTTATGAACTAACTAACTTCATAAATTAATTTCTGATGATATGAATTACAGGCCTGGTTTACGTCACCTTATAAGACTTTCACAGCAACGTAAACTAAGTCCAAGACCCAAAAGTTTATGCTAAATTTTCATGTCTCCTGGGTTTATAACATCTACTCAAGGCTTCCGTTAATAAGTAATAAGTACATGTTGGAATCTTTTATCATACAAATTGCATTAAATCGGATGAGTAAAGAAGAAAGTAATCTACTAAAAACAATTTGTCAAACGACGTAAACCGAGGTTGACGTAAACCGAGCCCGGCCTGCATTTCATTCCATTTTGAAAATGAAAGAAATTATTGTCCTGTCAGTGGAGACGCCTGGTGGGTTGTGCTCCCTAACTATTACCGTAAAATCTCTAACGAATCAAGAACAATATTAGGGATAAAATCGCAATATCAAGGATAAAATATTTTATTTTTATTGATATTACTCATTAAAGTCATTCAAAATCCCTATGTTTTATCCATACGGATTAGTCATTCAATAAATCTGGAACGCGTATGATCATAAATCGAAGTGATATTTGATGAGGTTTGGAAAACTTAAAACAAGCTACAGATTGCGTATGATATTTTGAAGTTAACCTCAACACCCTGCTCGTATATTTCATTGCCAACGTGAGAGTCATACACTTACCCCAACCGATGATGGCGTACTTCCGGAAGCGTAATGTATCGCCGGAAAACGTCTGCACGACCAGCATGTACAGATAGAGCCCTAGAACGAGAACGTGAGATCAATTAGGCGAACGGGAAAGCAAATGCCGACGAGGGTAATTTGGAATCATCGAAAAGTTAAACCCCACTAAAGCCTGCTGCATCTTAAACTAATAGTCTCGGTGCTATTTCCGGCCCCCTGTAACCACTCCGATGCCTCCGTAGGCTCCTAATTGATGGCGTATGTATTAATCACGAGAGCTTTAAACTAATTACACGGTTGACAACGTTCCAGTTTCCAACGTGGTCGTGCCGAAGCGTAATGCGAGTTAGCGTGCAAGAGTTGCACTTCACGGTGGGAGTAATGAGTTAATGAATATTTTAACTATGCATAAGACAATGAGAGCAATTGCACCGGGTAATTATGTGCACAAACTTTCCAAGCATTAGCATGCATTTTACAAGCTTTTACTTCAGGGATAAGGAAGAATCGAGGTCTATTTATGCAGTTAATTTTGTCTACTCATACCTGATTACATATATTTTACGTTGCCTTAGTTTCTCGTCACTAACTAGTTGTAATTAAGCAAAATCATCAAACTTTTCTAATTTATTAAGGACCAATGAGAGGATCTATCTTTATCTGATACGCGGTTTATTTTCATCCAGCGTCATAAACAGAGCGCCGTTCGGCGACGTATGTTTTCTCTCGGTTCCCGCACTCCACGACCAACAAAATCACGACTAAAATTGATTATTTTCATTCCATGCGGTTGCGCATCAAACCCGCACCGCACGGCAGACACGTCTTCGGCACGGCCCGGTTTTGGTAATTAATCGGATCATAATTATCGTACCATAAATCCAGCGAACACCCCACCGACGCCGGCTAAACATCGAAAAGCAATTAAAGTCAATTATGGAAGCGAAGCATCAAGACGGCCTCAACTACACGATCCAGACGGAGCCACCAGGCGTATAATGGCAGTAATTGGAAAAGTGGCAAAGAAAGCGAAAAGTTTCCCGCGCGCTCGAAACAGGAAACAGTCACGGCCCGGGCACGTGTTTCGGGATGGAACGCTGGAGTGGATACGGTTCGCTTACGGGGAAAGTACTCACTGCTGAGAACGTTCTGGATGTTCAAGTTCAGGTCAGTGTTGTGATAACATTTACATTTTATGGTGCGTCTATTTTTTTTTCATTTCTTTTTTCACTTCATTCTTTGGCACACGGCATCTGCATCTAGATGTTACCGGATCACGTTCGAGTTTTTACTCGATGGGAAAAGTTTCTCCTGCACCCAGGAAGGTTAAGCCAGTCTCGTATCAACGGATAATTTTACCAGCTGCCAGCCACCAATTGACTCGTTGATTTGACCAACTTTGCTACTTGATTACACTTCTTTTCCTCTATCCCATCGAGCATTTTTTTTTTCACCGCACAAACCATAACGTTAAGTTATAAGAGAACAATCTTTTGGTCACATCCTATAGTGACACTATGCTTCTCTCTTTGGAAATGCTTTCGATAGGGAAGCGGCCCAACTCGATGCCACCCTCGTCAGTATAGGGGAAAGATAATATTTGCTTAAAAAACTTGTTTACTTTGCCTCGAAAACCTGCTTCAGAGAGCGGGTTCCTTTTTCTTTCCATGTTTCCAGCTCAAAAGATACATCGCAAAAGTTCTAGGAAAATCAACCTCGCAACCGTGCTGACGTCGTTCTGTGGTGTTAACGTTGGAAAATTAAGTTGTTTACCGTACCGATCAAACAGATGACTCGGGCCCGCATTATGTGACATTATCGATCACCATTTCTTGTTTTTTTTTTTTTTTAAATTTCTATTCAAATGAGGGGAAACATAGAAGCGTACGGAAGGAGAAAACCCGGTCGTCTGCTTATGAATATAAACAGAGTAAAACCTAAGCCACGAGCGAGCAACAAGAACTGGACGGAAACTAACACTTCCTTGATGCAGCGCGCACGATACTCACCTTCGACAAGCATCCAGAAAAAGTTGGTCGTGTTGAAGTAGTGGAAGAGCGTCATGAGGGATACGCACCCGATCATGTCTAGTTTGACGTTTTCCTAAAAGGTCCCGTGCAATAACACGATGCCGATGGTATCAGTCAGTGATCCAGGAGCATGAAAAAATATTATAAACATGTTTTATTCAATTCAAAACGCTCTTCGAATTCATCATTGAGGAAGGAAAAATGGCCAACCTCGGCGACGTGCAGCGACAGCAGCAGAATCCACAGGCTCGACGACATGATGTAGGTGAGGAACAGGTTGACGTGGATGGTGTTCCGTAGGCAGCGGAGATCCCTGCGGGCAGAGCATTTACTTTTTTTTAACTCACACGGTAACTCTCCCGGCACCGCGGACCGGGTGAAGGGCGGCGGCCGCACACGCCCACTACTCACTTAAAGTACACCAGCACCGCCACGGCCACCACCAGCGCGGCCAGGCTGATCGAGTAGCCGACGTAGTAGATCAGCGACGGCAGCTCGATGCTCGGCTCGAAGCTTGGCATCGGCGTGGCAAGGACATGCTCGCACCGGTCGTAGTCGGTGTAGTTGTCCCAGGAGCCGTCGGCGTTGCAGAAGCGCGTTGCATTCTCTGAAATGGAGTCATTGACATTAAAAACATAAAAGATTCAATTGTTTGTCGGTAACGCAGCAATTTTAGGTTCATTTAACAAATTAGTTTTATTATAATTCAAACCGCACTAAACACCTTTTTAAAGTTTTTCAAAGATTTCAAAGAAAAATTATCAATTCAAAGTATTGTGACATTCTACCATCTTCAGATAAATTAATTTTCGAGGTAATCTATTTCATACGGAAATTGTAGAGACTCTAAATATATGTTTCGATGGGAGAAATCAAAAAAAACTCTCATACATTATTTATATCGCCCGGAAGCTTGATTTCTGAACAATTAGAAAATATTTCGAAGAATTAAGAGGACGCTTTTGAAGCTCCTAGAACCCGTACCTAATGAATTATATGAAAATAATACCATAACATTCAAGTAAAAACATCATATCAATGCTATCAACCTTGCGCGATAGACGAGAATTATGTTTCACGTGATATCTGATGGTCTATTTTGTAAAAATAATGTAATTTTTAGTTATTTCAAAGGCATGATCATAAGAAAAAAGGAAGCTTCATAATCAATGTAATTTATTTAAAATTACAAGTGGATTACGATACACGGTAGCTTTTCAAATATTATTACCCAGCTTCCGTTTGCAGCGTTACATCCCACAACCTTTTTGATCTTGCACTAGTGCAATGAATAATTAACCGTTAAGGAACAAACAGAATTTCACTTAAACTGTCAACAGCAAACAGAGTTGACTTCATTCCCTCCCGACCATTCCGACGACTCGCTAATTTTCGTTGGACGGAGTGTTTCCGTGCTCGGATCGCTTGCTCGCTTTACATTAATTCGCTCGCTAGCCTTTTCCGGGAAAGTTAATTAGCATTGCTCTTAGTCCAGTTTCCGTGTTCTCACCAGAGGACGATTGGGCGTAAACTGGACAAGAATTTTGTTATGCGAGCCGTCCGAAAACCTTCTTGTTCGAGCGCCTTCATCTCTATGTTGGTGCACCCGTTCCAGGAATGGGTTGTTTTTCGTTTTTCTCCTCACTTTGCTTCATCTTTGACCCAAATTTGTGGTCACATTCAACAGGTGGTGCTTTCTGGTGAGTGCCGGAAGTAATAAAGAAAAATTATCCCTCTGGCAAATAACGGTGGAGAAATGTTTTATGATTTGTCTGCAAGTGAATGAAAAGCAGAAGAATGTTTCTTGAACATGTTTGAAACATTAAAATATGTTTTTTTTTTATGTTTTAGACTGGGAAGAAGGGACGTGAAAGAATGGATAAAAGCTTCCATTGTAACCAACGAAGTCTCTTATTTTGTGTAAAGAAAGATAGATAAATAAAATATGAAGTTTTAATGAAAAACAAAAAAAAGAGAGCCTAAATTTTAAAAATGCTACGGAAAAATATGAACTTATCCGTTAGCATTTGAAGGGAAAATTCAACCTAGCGAAATCATTCTTTTTCTACGTTGTTTGTATCAAATACGAAAACAAATAGTCAAAAATACAAACCTCATTCAGTCGAGAGACGACTTTGAAAATAGAAAGAAAAAAACGAAAAGATAAAAGAACAGCAAACCAGAACCATTTTAAGCTGTCTTGCATTCAACGTAGGAAAGAAAATATTGCATTAGCATGGAAATAGGATTTACTCGCCAGATCCATGGAAAGGAAATGTTAAAGCAAGTACCGTCGAAACATTTCCAATTTGTTGGCAACCTTTTTGCCCACACGTAAGAAGAAAATTACCCATCTTCTGATGTACAACTTCTTTGTTGGTAGCGGAAAAAAAACTAAAACAAATAACAAAAGAAAGGCAACTGTTCCTTCATTTGGCGCTGATAAGTCGGCGAAAGGGTCTGCGTTGTCTATTAATTCATCTCCCAGGGGCAAGTTAACCCAAGAAGCAGAACGCTGCTCAGCTTTCGTGCAAACACAGTGCTACTGTTCGGTCGAACAAAGGCGAACCTTGGGTTCGTCGTGGAAGATGATTTGTGGGAATGAGGGTTTACGAATCAGTGCCGGCCATTGTGCCAAAGCTAAAGTCAAACAATGGCATCCCGGAAGGTCAGGTTCGTTGCCCCCTACCCGAATGGCGTCCCGAAGGAGAAGGTACACGGTATCCTTGAGACAATCGTTGGAAACGAAAGCGAAGGGAAATGAGGCAGCCGAAGGAAAAGGTATTTTCATGGGCAGTAAGTTAACCTTATTAACTTGATGTACTGTGGTGTGCCCAGGGTTCGGTACATTACAGGTCGGTACCGAGAAGGACACCTTGGCCCGGCTTCGACTGGTATCTGCGGACGCCGAAGAGATAGTTAAAAAGATGATCCAAACGAAACGGTTACCTTCTGCGAGACATGCCACCCTTACCAAGTGTGTTGGTTCAACATCGCTGACCGAGGAGAGCGAAACAACGCGTCTGGTTCTCGTCTTGTCGAGAGGAAAACATGCCAAATGGTGTGGAGATAACGCAAGGCTAACAATGCCGACGACGTCCGGCGTATGACAGCATCTCGAGTTTGTGCGAGGGGGAGTGATTTATGTTCACCACGAAATACTGGCGTACTGGTCTTTTTTTATCGTCATTCCGGAGCTCTTTTTTTACTTCCCACCCCCGTTTACTATTCCTTCCATCCGTCAGTAAACAAGGCGCGAATGTTAAGTATGGAAACGAACCACGTTGCTTCCGGACCCTTGGTTCGAACTGTGGGTCAAGGTGCACTGCTTCAACGACACTTCATCTGGGCCACATGCTCGCGAGCTCGTACACAATACCAGGCGTCTCCATTTACCAGGCGCCTCCATTCGCGCGCCTTGTAAATCTCTCACTTCGAGGCCGATAAACCTCGTGACACCAGGCGTGTTATTTGATAGTGATTTAATGGGCGAGCAAATTTGGGTTTTTCGCGAAATGCCATCAATTTGGGGCTCTTTTGCGCGACAGGGGGGGAAAAAGGAGACAAAACTAATAAGTAACGTTGCCTCTGTCGTTTTATTTATTTGTTTGCTGTGGTGTTGTATGATTTATTTAATTATAATTTTAATTAAATTGAAATGGGTAAATTATGTTTGCATGAGTTCAATAAATCGTATTTATAACCTGCTACACATAAATATTATCAAAAATATCTGTTGTGAAAAACTGACGAATAATTATTTCAACGAATATAAGATTTATTGTACGACTTGCCCCTGATATAAGGTTAGCGACAAGCAAAATTAAATATGTTGACACTACCCTGCATGTACAAATACCCTACAAGCAATTTTCTTAAAAAACTACAAAAACAAAAAGTAGGTAAATAAATAGAAATATATGACACATTTTTTTTGTGACTTCAAAATTGTCTAGTGTATACGAGGGGTTAAATCAAAGAATATACAGGGTGTATACAAAGTTCGAATACAACTGTTCATCGTGTTATAGGGGCGCTCGATATGCTTTCTGTTTTGTGATGATGTTATCAGTTTTAGCCTCACATAATGGGTAGCCAACGGGTATAGTTTAAACTTGCTGTCATTTGATTTTTATTTGCCGCGAACGAATGATGAGTACCGCGACGCCATAGTAAATTTGTTTGTGAGAGATTATCTACCAGGAGATATATTCCAGCGGTCAAAATCCGATGGGTTTAAACGGAATGTCATCTATATCAGCATCCGTCGGTGCCGGAAGAAGGGCTCGAACATGGGCCGTCCTAGATCCGCTTGGCAAGGACGTCAGCAGCCATGAAGGTGATGAGGGAGCGATTTCTTTTTATTTTATGGTCAGAGCCAAACTTTCACTTTCGCGGCACGCAGGTCTGGAGATTGTGTTTTCTGATGAGGAACTCTTTGTCCTACAACAGTCGCATAATTTTTTAAATGATCGGCAATGGTCGCCAACGTTGGCCAGCATCCCCCCACATGAACATTTCTCAGGCACGTTGGTGGGACAGCACGGTTTCGGCAAAATTTGAGTGATTTTCTAGATAAGACTTTGTGGGCTCCCAGATCCCCGGACCTTAATCCTTTCAATTTTTAAGCATGTTTGTACATGCTAGCTAAGCAGAGCGAACATCAAAAATGCTCTTTGAACCATATTAAGAGACTATTTTCCAAGATATGGGACGAAATGCCGAAAAGAGGATGCTTCCTGCTAATATGCCATAGAGGATCTCAATAGACATAGCTTAGATATAAAGTTAGTCAGAAAAACATATCTTGTATTGACATTTTTAAGCTAATTTTGAATGGGGGTTCGATCTTTGCATACACGCCGCATAATCAAAAATAGTTTCAAGTCTTTGTATAACAAGTTGGAGTTCGAATATGCAATATACTCTGCAACACAAGATATCTTCAAAAGGATAAGAAACCACTGTGCAAATAATTGAACACTTCATTTATCCTAAAACAGCTGCATGAAAATGCTTTAACCCCGATTTCCGGAAAAACCATAGTCGATTCTTGAACAATAAATTCAAATTTGCCAGCAAAGCCAAAACATTAAAATGTATGTATGCTTGTGGTGTGGCTTTGGTTCTAACACCAATACGAAATAAACTTTTTCATGCGAGACATAGCTAAAAGGGGCAGTATTTGCTAGCACTTTGGAATTCCAATCTTGTTTGGCTTTTCAATCCAATTCATGTAGCGCACAATTTTTTTTCCAAAACTTTCCATTTCCGCATGATTTATGCCACTGTGCTGTTTTCATTTTTCTTGTGCAAATGGATGTTCATAAAAACGATAAATATTTAAGCTTTTGCGGTTGTTACCATTTGTTTGTTGCTTAAGGTTGCCCTTCTTTACTTATTGCTGGCCTCACACAAAAATATGGGCCAGCTTTAAGGTATTATTTATGTCCCCTTTTATGTTGTTGCGGCTGAAGATAATATTTCAGGAAAACATTATGAATGAGTTCTATAAAAAAAACATGAACCATTGGAACACTTATTCAGACAACTAATTTTTTAAATTTTCACAGTTTCACAAATTCCTGTAGACTCCAACCATAAACAATATTTTTGCATAGCTGGGGAAAACTTCTAATTGCATTCAAGCAAAATGAATCATACTTACGCGAACTATCATATGGCACTCCCGAGAGCTCGGCAAAGCAGGGCAGCACGGCCGTCGTGTTCGGTGGAGTCCGCGGCCAGCAGGACACCTTATCGAAAAAAGATGGACAGGCGACGTCCTGCAGCCCCTCTTCAGCCTGTTGCTGCAACCGACACCGCTCCGCTAGGCTCATGTTCATGGCCAGCGCCAACAGGTTGTCCATCGAAAGTAGCCCCGACCCGAGTTCCGGTGGCAGTCCGGTGAGGTTTCCCTCCGAGGAGAACGCATCTCCGGAGGTGTCCACGAGTGCCATCGAAGCAATTCGCCTATCGAGCGACGTTTCGTTCATTGCATACGGGTTAATTTTCTCTCAAACTGTATTCGAGACGCTGTTTTCTGCCGACGTTTCCCACGACACTTATGTGCTTCACATTCCGCGAGAAGAGCAACGATGGAGAAAGCTATCTAATGTGGAGCCTCATCTATCAAGGGAACCCCGACGGGATTCCTCGGTAGAGCAGGTTGACATTCACAACGCTTCCGTAGGATCAAACTAAAGCTCATTTCACTTTGTCACTGTTTTCAATTGATTTCAAATCTTCTAAAATCACTTTCCGAATTCACAATTTAAAGCTAGAATGAACATTAAAGCCAAATGAAACATTGATTGTACAGCGCAAAACCATCCTTCACGAAAAACACACCGTCAGAACTCATGAATATTATTTCTTCTCCACTTTCTGCTGGCTGCTGTTCCATAAATCCTCCTTTCGACAAACACTCGCCCACGCCACTTAACGGTTATCGATGGCACTTTTCGCAGAAAACTCGTCTACAACCCGTTTTCTGCAAGACGCCGTGGGGTGAACATAATTTTAAAACATTATTGCACTTTTCAATTTCACTTTTTCCACCCGGTTCGCTTCTCCGATATCACTTTTTCGTTCACGCACAAAACGCTTTCCAAACAACCCCAGAGGAGCTAGCAAGCAGCAAAAGGCACTCAGCGCAACTGGCAACTGCTAACTTTAAATTTTTTCCCATCCCGCACCCAAACCTGTGCGGCGCTCGCGGGAAAAACCGGTGCGTCCAAACGCGCTACCGTCCAGATGGAAACTGATTTCACCGGCGGAAAGCGCTTCGATTTCTGCCGGTCCAAAGACGATGCCGATGCGGTCGGTATCGTTATTGCTGTCGTCGTCGTCGTCATCGTCGTCGTCGGCGTCGTTGTCGTTGCCGTTGCCGCTGCCGGTCTGTGTATTGCTGGCCTGGCACACTCACACAACCGTGCACGCATTTTCAGCCCCCGAGACTCCGAGGGCGAGCTCGAGCCGGCGGTTTGCCGTTTCGCCGGGGTTGTATGTTTTTCCTCCGGACCGCCTCCGGAGCACTACGGTTGTTGTTTGCTCGCCGCGACCGATCCAGGATCTTGACTTTTCGCCCTTTCTGCTCCTGAGTTCGATAGATTCCAACGTTTGTCATTGGTGCGAACATGCCTTCATGACTCCCGAGCCCCGAGCATTCGGAGCCACATCCACCCGATCCGTTAACCAATCGGTCCACCTCCCCGCCATTGTGGTTCTTGTGGTTCACTTGAGTTTTCCACAAACTTTTTCATAAACATAAAACGCACCTTTTCCGAGCGAAACCACAAATGGAGTCGATCATCTTCTCATCAGTGGAACAACGCGTGGAATATTTTACCATTAATGATGATGATGTCACGCACGTGCACGGGAAAGGCTGGCGTCACGGGAAAAGCGGGGTGGCGAAAATGTGCCGAAAGGCACTTGAGATCACCGTGTCGGGTGTGAATTGCTTTCGATCGATCAAATAGAGCTTCACATATTGCTAACCCGGTCCCTCACTTCATCCTATTTTCCCATCCTTTTCCAGGTCCCCCAAAAAAAAAACAGCCTGTTTGCCTTTCGGAAAAGCGAACGGGTTCATGTGCCCCAAAAAGCGGTCGGAGGTGAACGAAAGCGAGTGAAACCACAACCCGTGCACCTTCACCTCCCATAGGGGTGGGAAATTTTCGGAAACACATGCACGCGCCACACTTGCACCCATTCCAGGCACGCGTGGATGGAATTATTCAGCTGGTGGGATTTTCACCCCCTTTCGCCCGTACATTTCGCGAGCGAAAAACGCAACCGAATACCGACGGAAATGGTTTCACTATGGATTGTTTTCTCCGCTGTTTTTTTGTTTCGCACTTTTCGATGCGATCGCTTATGCTCATTTTATGTCGCCCGTGTTTAACTCCATCGAACGGAAAACATAGAAGGAGAAGCGACGGGACGGGGGTTACGTTTTATGTGGGGCCGTAAAGATTTACGAGTTTTCCAACCGAAAGTCACTGCTAACCAGGAGGATTCGTTTCCCAGCGAAACGATGATTGTTCTTCATATGGTCGGGAGTTTATTTTACAGCTTCATATTCCACTGTTCGGTTGGGTGGATGATTTGTTCGCAAATGGTCGTGAAAGAGAGGTTAAACTTTTGTTAAATTAAAGCAAAAAGTGGGAAAGAAAAGATAAGCCCAAACATGGAAACATCTAGCATAATTCACGAAAAAGGAATTAAATGTTTGGTTCACCAAAAAAGGAAAACATGAACGTTACTTCTCGGAAGAAAGAACATAGAAGTTTCTCATAAATAAAAATGGTTTGGCCTAGTTGACCGTTGGCATAAAGAAATCACTTTCCATTTAGTAGAATCAATTTTGCAACCTTTGAATAATAATGATTATGACATCCACAAGGGCACAAACAACCAACGGAAACCATTGTCATCGGAATCTTCTGATGTGATCAACCGGGGTTTTTTTTCTGTAGGTTCTAGCAAAAATTCGAAACGCACACACACACACACACACGCGTGGTAGAAAGAAAAACGCTAGCAACATCAAATATAATGTAATTGGAATCTGTTCCAGATAAAACAACAACAGCAACACATGAGGGAGTACGCGGGACAAGGGGGTAGAGAAACAAAAGAGAAACAAGCCAAACAGACAGCATCAACCGCTCGTGACGAAGATTTTTCCATGCCCCACACAGAGGAAAGCAACAACCACAAACAGCATGGTGGAAAATGAGCGGGGGGGTGAGGAAGGGAGGGAAAAGTTTCCCCACGTGCAACCGGGTCAACAGCGTCGGTCATAATTTTGTGGGCAGCATCGGGTTCACGGGCTATAAAAATATCTCTAATGAACGAGGACAAACAATAACACGCCCTAGACCGGGGAGGAAAATTCTGTTCTTTCCCGGTTCGCTTCTACCCTTCCTCCCGGTTTGGCGATCCCCCGAGGGTGAGGGACACAAACAAACCTTTCGGTCGCTGAACCGTGTTGGGTTCCTTTTGTCGATGTTTTGCACATTTGTTCCACTGACCGGGAACGCTGGGGAACGTCAAGCCCTTCTGGAGTTTGGCATTTGTTTTAAATTGTTGCCGGTCACTTATTCCATTTTCTATTACGAGGAATTTTGTGTTTTAGATAGTGTCATATAAAGCTGGATTGAAATTATGAAAGTATGCCATAACAATGTTGTTTTGTTTCCGTTCGTATAAAGCTGTGTTGAATATTTTCTAACGAAAATTTATTCATGGCTGACCAAGCAAGGATATCTTTAATTTTCTTGCTCTACTAAAATGGCTCCATTTGTAAATAAAGTAAGCAAATTAAAGTTGCACTCCTTGCAGCACTGATGCGTCCTAAGCAAGTGGTTCTAATTAAGTTATTTTTAATTTTATTATTTACTTCTTGCAGATAACGAGGAAAGCATTCACATCTTTTTTCTCCAGCTGCAGCCATCTTTTCCCCACCACACAAACAGACAAATAGGCACGACGCTAAGATATATAATATGTTCTTCCACCAGCACGCCTGAACGGACAGCTTTCCTCGAACGTGGAGGGAAAGCATGAATGCATAATTAATGTGCTGTTCGGCAGCAGGCTTTCGTTGATCATTATCTTTCGCTATGCTTGTCATTTTCCTTTCGCCCAGCTTGCACTCCCAGAAGCTAAACTGTCGGCCCATGGAGAGTGTAAACAAGTGGAAGCCCGCTCTCCATGGTGTTGGTGCAGACCGGGACAGGCTCGGTCGGTTCGAAGCCATGTACGACCGGCACCAACTATTTGCAAAACTTGCTCGGGCCAGCGTTCCTTATCACAATTGTGCTGAACAGACAAACAAAAATTCCAACACAAGCCCCCGTCCGGACAGTTGTGTCTTTTATTTTTTGCAACAGAATAAAAAATATGACGTAAACGGTAGAAAAGGGGAGGAAAAAAACTGTGTCGTAGCGTTCTCCCGACGAGATATAAATGCGTAGAATGGGCGTTATCTTGCGTGGCTGTCTTTAGCAGGAACGCATTTTCCCGACCAGCGGGGCTTTGTGTTTGATCAGCAAACATCGTCGAGGTCAACGAAAAAAAAAAATGGTTTGGTTCGGTGTAGTCGAGTTTAAAACTCCCACTGCCAGGGTCGGCTGAGCACAATCAAACAACGCGCCGAAAATGCGAAGAAGCTAATTAACGTTTAAATAAAGATTAGATAGCTTTACACGATGCCCGAGCTGATACGCGCCAGAGATAGGCATCGGAACGGGAGCTTCTGAAACGAACCGCCAGTGCAGACACTTTAAAGGTAGCGATTTTTTCCTAACCTTGAATGTCGGCACATCCCACCCGGGCCTTGAATGTCGAAAATCCTTTCATGATCCGATGGAAGAAGGTACAAACCCCACAACTCAAAAGCCTTCAGCATCTCCAAGCATTCGGTGTACGCCTGGAGCATGGAAAAAAGCTGGCCGAGGTTACGTGTTCGGTTCGAGGAAATGTTTTCCCTTGCCCATGCTTTCGATGCGAGCAACAGGTGGCATCAAAGGTCCCGCAGAACTTTGATGATGGTAGGAAAAATCACTTTTCATTCGCTCTTGAAGACAACGGTGAAGATGATCGGAAGAAATACACTCCAATTTAAAGCTAGAAATTTATCCAGCTCTTTGAGAAAAGCAAACAAAAAAGGGCACAGTAGATTACCGAAATGGTTTGCAAGTCATGTTTGTATGATTTAGAACAATTTAGGTTTTTCAGAGGAAAAGAAATAAAGAAATATCAAACACAATAAAATCACGACGCTTGAGGAAGTGGATTGCGAACTAGAAAGAAGCTTAACCAATAAATTAAAAACATTCATGTAATTTATTTGTTTGATTTGTAAGCACATCTTTTACAAATTAAATGTAGCATTTATTAAAATTGTACAAACTTTAATTTAATAAAAATGTTACAATACACCATATCTAAGGCGTTCTTTCTGGTATTTAGAGAAAGTTTGTACATAAATTTAGCAACCTCCAACCTTACAACGGTATCCACTTAGCCTCGGAAGCTTGCAAAACACTTTAGATTGGCCCCTGGGCGAGGACATTTCGTTCGGCAGAGATTTCGTAACACATCCGTCAAAAGGCACCATTTGGGAACAGGCTTCGGTTGCCGTCCCTTGCACTCACAATACACCAAGTAAAGGCATGTGTGGGTTCCAAAATCAACAGCAACTCGGCCCACGGTGAGCAGGAGGATGGCGGAATGTTGCTCCGGGGCCAGAGGTTAATTAAAACCCCCATTCCCAGCGCTGCCTCGGTACCTTCTGCGAGCTCCCGGAGTGGAATCTGAGGACCGAACTGAGCCGCTTCTGTTAATGAAAAGGCTGCTCGAGTGAAACATTTGATCACAGATTTTCCTAAAGCACCGGACGCAGATTGGGTGTACCGTTGATGCCGACCGTATGCTCGACAAATGTCTAGATCAAACAATGTTTCACCATTTTGGGTGACTTTGGCGAATTGACAAAATTGTGTGAGACTATAGCAAAGTTTGGCAATGCTTGATGAATTTAGATTAAGACTGGTTTTAGGTTACGAAAAGTATTGCACTTTTGAAGCACAGTTCAATTTAAATTAATGAAATGTGTTTAGTATATAACAACTGCATAAAAATTCCATAAAGTTTTTTGCCTTTTTGGTTTTGAGCTACAAATTCGAATTTATAAGGGAAGGACTGTTAATGAAACCCAAAATCAAAACAAGGTAAAAGGACTACTAAACTAGCAAATTCAAATGTCACACCACATCCAAATCGAAACAAATAATTCAATTGATACCTTTAAATATCGTTTAATCAGAAATAAACAACTCTCTCGCAGATTCATATTCATCGCCGCCAAAGCAAACATGAACATCCGCGTTTCGTACTTGGTGGACCAGTGATCCGCCTGCGACTTGTTTACGAGGTGGCAATTCCCGGCAAGTAATAAGGTCGCAAAAGGTCCAGCTGCTCCCAGCAGGGCGTTGTTTACAGCTGTGACTAGTTTGCACCAATTATTGCAACATGTTGGCCCGGGTTGACGGGTTCGTGATGCAGCAGGAGAATGCGGGTACGAGATTGCTCAGAGAACTGGACTGAATTTGATCGATTTCCCGAAAACTATGGCTGTGACTTCGCATGTAACGAACGAACGGATAGTTCAATAGACTAGATTTTAGAGGTCAAATGATGAGTGACACTTGGGGGCAGCAAATTCATTCGCTAGAAAACAAATTACGTTGATCTAGGAAGTATGAAGCGTTCCTAGGTTTGATTAAAATATGTCATCCATCATCATTAAATTTGTAATGGGCTGCGCTTAACCAATCATTTCCAATCAATTAATAAACAATCTCGCAAGAGTATTTTACATATTCCAATGAATCTAGTCCATCGAAGTTTATTGAAACTTTTCACTGTTTTCAAAAATGTAGCTCTAGATAAAATACCCAAGTTTACAGTTCTTCAAAGGAGTCATCAAATCGCTGACTGAATGGCACCGTTCGTAAACTATCTTTCATAAAGCTATTAGCAATGAAATAAGACCAGTTCAAAGTCGTTTGAAAATAAAACTAACAGCACCCATAAACGGATGCTATAAAGTGCCATCCTGGCCTTGTGCTAGATCTCGTCGGATGAAGGATATCGTAATTGAAATATGTTTTAATTTCTTTATCACGCGCACTAGCGTTGCATTATATTGCATTCGCATTCCGTTAAAAGGAATACTTAGGATGCGGATTAATTTTATTTTTACTCGACCGTAAACTTTACGATCTAATATCAATTGAATCAAATTCAAATCGTTAGTGCACATTCCCTGAGTGCATCGTGTGCGTCAGTTGTACAAATCTCTCATCGATGTTGAAAGTAGTTGCCATCCGTATTCCAGCTCAGTGAAATCGCTACAATCCGTTTGGATCGGCTCGAAAAACATTGCATCAGCTATACACAACCTCGAGAGTGCATCTCGATCGGCAACAAAAGTAACGGGTGTGTTTTACGTTGCAAAAGTGTAGTTATTAATAAACGTTCGAGTTGCATCGTTGACGTGGCAATCGAATGGCTGGATGCAAAATGGTAAGAGCGGTATCATTCAAACTACCATCAGCTCAGCTACTCCGAGTTCAAAACATTCCACCGAACTTTTGACAGACCCGCCCGCTCTTAAAGAACAATATTTACGGACACTGAAATAGCTTTATCGCTCCTGAACAAACACAAATATTGCCACACCCCTGTGGAGGGTTTAATATCATTATGGGAAAGTATCCCTTGAAGCTGGGCTTCTTAACTAAAAATAGACTCAAGTCTTCATTAGTGGTACAGTTAAGTTGGTGTAAGACGAAAAGCATTCAAAGCCAAATGTGCGCATAAATTTCCAGGACTAATATTCCTTCTAGAAAAATTCATAAAACACACATTGCTTTCGGGGAAACGTTTCTATTTCCTAAAGGAAGGGTATAAGCATTCCCATATTCAAATATCAAAACTGAGAATACACGATGCTTGAAGATGACATCATGACTATGTAACGAAGATTGACCGATAATAAATGGACTCCGTATATTTTAATAACCCAGCTGTTTCAATGTTTGTCAAAGCATCGTGGTAAAACTGATATTCAACGAAGTTCTACATGAACATGTGAAGCAAATGGAAAAAAGTATAGGGTAAAATACGGAATAACAAGGGAAACTTTGGTAACTCAAACAAAAACCGTTCGGATATGTTATACGACGCGGTGTGACGTTTATTAATCAAAGTTGGTGAAAAACTTTTGATGGAATCTGCTAGAACAACTTTATCCTGTCTGTAAGGATGTTACGAATCTTTCCGGATCCAACACCAATGTCACTAGTGTTGGTGGAAGAAAATAAAAATGAACAAGAAAGATGGGTAAATTTTCCTGATGCGAGCTACTCTTGCGAACGATAGTTGGTGATTGGTTTGCTTCACCCACTTGGCCAAAGGGAAAAGAGTTCACTTTCCGGCTGTTCGGTGTTGTTCCAACTTCCAACAACACTAGCTAGGTCCTCCCATGGATGTAAATGTTAATGTAATCGAGGAAGTGACAGAGAACGGGCCCATTTCATGCTCAACTTTCCCGTCGACCTGGAAATGGAAACTCCCGGGATGAACAGGAGTTGTGTCGGGTGTAAAACTTTCACTTCCGCCGTTTGAGCGCGCGATGGCTTTTGAATAAGGGAGGATGTTAGGGCGCTTCCGCCGACCGAGTATGAACCGGGTGCCGTAATTTGCTCTCCACGCGTCGAGGTCGATGTAAAGTTTATGTGAAATCATTTCGCTAAACTAAGCATGAAAATCGATAACTTGAACCTTTGAACGGTTCAGCAAAACCCCAACTTATTGGTGAGTTCATACAGCTACCATTCTTCTGAGGTTCTTCCCCTTCCCAACCAAAAGATCAATTGTTAAACGATGTCAAACAAAGTTACACAGTGACATACGGCACTGAAACTGGTTCTTTATCAAAAACAGCCCACGTTCGGGAGAACTTCCGGGAAGCTGGGAACCCGGCTCGCGTTGAGGCTTCCTGCAAGCCAATGTGTCACCAAGTACGTCATTTGACTTTACAGTTCAACGCCCCCTCCTTTGGCAACCTTTTCTCGACTTCACGCGACCGCCTTCCTTTACTTTCCGATCAACCTCTTCGACCTAACCTGCCTTATCGCTCGTCAAACTTCCCTCCTTCGAGCGGGATGATAAATGAGCCTTTGGGACCATTTAACGTTTGCCCTTTTTTGTCCGCCATTTAGGTGCGTAATGGTGAGTAATAAAAAAAATAGGCTGAATGTAAGGAAAACACCGTCGCCTCTGGGGGGGAAAACGACGTTTATGAGACGTTTTGATTAATTTGCGAAATTAGGAAGCTACCGGTTCGCCTCCGATGGGTTTGATGAATGATGCATCGGTAGCACGTCCGATTAAAGATCTGATTTACGAGGGCCTTCTTTACCCTGCACGCCTGTCCCTTGGCCGCCATAAAGGAGGTCCGTGATTTAATTGGACCATTTATTGGGCACTTTATTGCCTCCACAATTCATTTATGATGTTGTTCGTCGAAGGGGACGCTTATTAAGCGATTAAGGAGTATCTAAAAACGGTAGATACCGTCTCTTGGGAGGTTCATTTGAATCTCACCTCAAGCACCCTTAAAAAACATAACACAAACACGGACACAAGCGCGCGCGTACATTTATGCTTTGATAACTTTATCGCATCGTCAACACCTCGTTCGGGCACGCGTCATTGGCTCGCATCTTCCCAGTCGTTCAGAGAAGATGCACGTGAGGTGTTTCGTGTGTTTATCTTAGGCTTTTTTATTTTTGTCTGCCTTCCAGTCGAGGGTTCCAAAAATCCAATCAACGCAACCGAACGAGTCCGACCATCATAACTTCACCCGTAGTGCGAAAGGAAGCACCAGAGAGTCGTTTACATTTTTCATCGGACCATCGATGTTGTGCTGGGGCACGTCTAGCACATGGCCACGCTCTTGTCGATGGCTTGGAGCATGGAGGCGCCAACATCAGCCTCCAATGTAAGGGGTTTAACAGTGGGTTTTCGAGCGGCGATGTTTGGAGAACGTGTTTGAGCGCTAGATAAACGGCGTAATGAATGTGTGTGTGTGTGTGTGTTAGCGAATGGTTTGATCAGCGTCATGCGGGCGATATAGAAACACCTGTACGAATACCAAATTAATTTTCACCAAACGATTGACACTTTCGCAGTATTTTTATTGACTCTCGGCTCTTCAGCTCTTTATTGAGTACAATCTAAAACAAGGCAACTTCCGTGCCTCCTGCGTGTACTCGAACTGGCCGATCGCAACCAATCATGAGCCGACAGTGACACCGGATGCGATAGTGTTCTTTTTCCAACCGGTACAAGTTGTTTCAAATTTATTTATGTTTACTCCAAACAACAAACCCCCGATCGGCACGTTCCACAATCGGCAAGCGTATATACTTAGCGCCCGTTCGCGTTCATCTCACGGCTGCATATTTTTCCAGCAATTTCCATCATCCCTTTGGCTACGCCACAATCTACCATTGCAATCTATCAAACGGCAATCAACATCCACGCGGGCAACCCGTCAGGGAATCGGGTCGATAGTTTACCCTCCGGATCGGCGGTCCAAGTCCGCCCTCCTGCCCTGAATGTGTCGCGCTTTCGGTGTATTTGACGTTGTTTATTGTCTTATCGGAGTCGAACTACTGGCTGTTTGTTGCACGGGCTGAAATTCCCGTTGAAAGCATCACCCAGAGAAGATAGAGAATTAATAATTCACCATTGCCCGTATGAGACGCTAACACTTGTTTGCTATAAGCTAATCCGGAGATTTAATTTTTATAGCACTGTTTATACTTGTAGCTTATAGCGGCATATGCGAAGATAAGAGAAAGTAGTCCACTTAGCTGAGCCTAATGAAGGGTCAGTGCCATGGTCAGTGCGAATTTCATTAGTACCTTGAGTATAGTTCCTTGAAGTACATGATTTCAATAAAATACGCTTTGGTTAAAGCGCTCATTGCATTGGTTATAATTTTTATGCAATTTTTTTTCAAAAATATCCCAATATGATTTAAAAAAAACCTTCAGATGGTTCTCTATTAAAATAATGTGGAATATAATTCAACAAGTAAATTAATAAATTGAAACCAATTTATAAAAAAGTAACTAGTAAAACTGTGAAAACTTTAAAACACAGAAATTAAACAAAGTAAATAAAGACAAGTAAATGAATTATTTTAATCTTAGTAATTAAGCTGTAGGATTTTACACAAAAGATTCAACAAATGATGTAGTTCCTTTTCTCGTTTACCGAAAACGTGTTATTATAAAATGAATGAACTGCAGTCTTTCCATAAAAATTGTTAAAATAAAACAGTTTAAATTCAAGATCTTTCAATAGACAGGTCGAATCATCCCATACAAAGAGCCAAAAACCGTGGGAACTTTTTTGACAGGTGGTTTGAATTTTGTTTACTTCTTACGAGCCGCACGAAAACTGGAGTAAAACTGCAAAATTGGTATGTTTCACCAAGTTAGGAAGTTGAAGCGTTCTGTAGCTTGATTTCGGCCATTTCATGGCGAACAACAGGATCAAAATTTCATGTCTTCGCATCGAAAACCACTTTCCACTACTACCGGGTCACTGCGATCCAAAATTTTCGATTTCATATTTCGTTAAGTAGATTGTAAACAATTTTCAAACAAACTGTCACAAAAATGGCGGAACAGAAAAAGGCTTTGCACCGACCTGTCTATTGAATGATCTTGGTTTAAATTATAATGGACGAATAAAACAAGATTTGAAAACACAATAACTGCTTTGAGCATATTTGATCACAAATGGTCTTCAGTTAACACGTTGACTGCCATGGCTATAATTTTTGATAGCCAGCTATCATTAGTTCTTCAAGTGTTTGCATCATAAATATATGAAAATGCAATATTAAAATTATAAGTTAGTTTTTAACATTATTATAATTTTCATTTGTTGCATTTTTATATATTTATGATTTTTGGCTTTTTAGAACTATTGACAGCTGGCTTTCAAAAATGATAGCCATGGCAGTCAACGTGTTAAAGTTTCATTATTTCTTGAATTCTAGCCACGTGCGCAAGCTTCGTTAGAACAAACAACCGAGCTACAGTCGATCCTCGAACGCATTTTACTGCCTAAGCCAAACCGAAACGATCGTTTCACAAATGGAACTGAACCACCCCGAACTAACACTACGTTCACAATCAAATTCAATCCGGTACACGACACTTCCGCCCACGCCAAAATTAACCGTAACCATTCACCCTAAAAACACAATCCACCAGCGATCGGAGATTCGGTATGATACGCACACGGATCTAGCGGATCAGCTCTAGCAAACGCGATCACTGTTTGACCGAAACCGACACCTTGAGCGCTGGTACGGAGAAAGCGGATCTCGGACGTCCTTCACCCTTGACACTTGACTGGACGTGGACGTGAATCACAAGATCAAGGACAGCTTGATCTGGAGGAGGATCGTCACGCAACCTTTTCCAAACTCGCGCACACACACACACACTCGTTTGTTAGGTAGAAGAACGGCGCACCATGGTCTCTTGGTCCGCACAACCTCTCCAGTGCCGGCTGTGCGACGGAACTGTGGCGCAAAATCGTGTTCGCCCGCATCGAAACCGAACCGCGAGACTCGCGGTGCTCTCCTTCGCGATCCGAGGCGACTGATAACGCGCTGTTATATGCGGTTCCGCACTCTCCGCCGTTGTTTGACCATCTCTCAGCGTTGCTCTTTTGCTTGCGACCGAACGTCGCAGCATCGGAATCTAACCTCCAACCATCCCAAAACTGGATGATGGTTGTAAATGATGTAAGAAAGCCGATGTTTGTGGAATGGAATGGGAATAGCCCTCGGGAGGATGCTGCTAAGAAATGGCTTATGATAATGTATAATTTATCTCCTAAGCGTTGAGTACGGGTTTTACGACGATGATGATGATGATGATGACGATGATGATGCTGATAATAATGGTCATAAGGACTCACATTCCGGGCAGCGTAGACGCCAGGGAGCAAATTCCACCAGGCTCCTAGTCAGACCAGTTCGCTCGAACAGTTCGATTGAATTCAAGATGAGCTATCTTTTCTCCCGTCATCCACCGCAAACGACGTCTTCGAGCACGCGAGCTCCCGGCAGTTGGTGCTGATAAGAAATCGAGAGTTACTACTTCCCGACGATGATGCTTATGATGATTAGAGGGTGAAGCTGGCTGATACTGATCGCTACCGGTAAGATACTTAGCTAGCTCGTCGGTGCGCGTGAATTTACACCACAGAATCCGTACGAATGGAAGCACAGAAATACCAACGCACCTCCAATGGTGGCTGTATTGATGGTTTGAAACGGCAGGATGGTCGATTGGTTGACTGGTGGTTTGGCAGGAAATAGGTTTAGACTCTTGGCTTCGCCGGTCTGTTCGCCCACAAACAATCTCCTAACATGGGAAAACGGGTACTCCTGACGAGAGTTTATAACTCGAGCTCTTGGCAGACGCCAATCAACTGCCCGAGCTTCGGTACCTATTCTCAGTGACTTTGGAAGGTTTTCTCCACAAGCCCCTGGCCCACGCCTACTTGTACCTATGGACGGAAATGAGACTCGGTTGATTCGGGTTCATGTAAGCCTACCGGAGGGGTGTGGTGCCAATTTGTGGGCGAAAAGCCAAATGACCTGCAAAAGCTGGCTGTGCGAACCAGAAAGCTGCCCCCCGGTTGAAAGGATAATAATGGAAATTCATTGCTGAAGCCTGATGGAGCGGGTGAAATGGAGAAGGAGCAGCTAAAAAAAACTACCTGAACAAGCTCATCGCAGTCGATGTTTTATTTTCCGACCAAATTGTTTACCCTTGGCTAATAGACTGAAGTGGGGTGAATTTGTTTAAGATAAATTTATACAGCGTGAGATCGCATCGGACGTGAACCTGTTGCTGCCAACAACCACCATGAAATTGAAAGCATTCAAAGAAGAACGTTGAACCATTTTGGGAAAGCAGCTACGATGGGTAATTTCACCATAAATTTCCATTATTCTCTATTGACTGAAATTGACGAAAGTGGAACATAAGTAAATTATTACCAAATTTTAAACTAATTCAGAGTTTCAAAACAATTATTAATAACATATCTTTTTTTTCTTTTAACTTTTCTATATTTTAAAATTATAAAAAAACATAATTTTCCGTTAAAAAACGCCTTTTTTGAGAACCATGCTTCATACATCAAATCAATACATTCATCTTTTTAAACACTTCCAATTGCTTTTCATGATGAATTCATGATTCAATCAATCAAGTTCCTCGTTCAAAAAGATGTTACTTTGGTAAAGAATTCTTATTAAAGGTATTTTTGCGCGTGAAAGCTTAAAAAAATGTTTCAAAAATTTACCGAACAGGCCTTCTTTCGTTTCGAATCATTTTCGCGAAACATAAGAAACTTAAAGCGCCACAAATTCCAAGAATAAATACGCCTAATGGTTTCCCTGGCTGGTGTGTGAAACGCGCTTCCATTTTCCGCCGGTGTGAAAACCAAACATAAGAAGCCATAGGGAGAGAAATTGCGTCCCACATCCCACCCTCTTTCCAGTAGAAGCATCGGTTTGACCCGCTCCCTTCTTTGCCCTTTCATCGAGGGGAAGGATACTCCGCTCGCTTCTCATTAAAATTTCACTGCCTCGTGGAGGTAACGTGGCGGATGTTTTAACACTGGGTTGAAAGGACGAATATGAACAAAAACCCCCGAAGAACCAGGAGAAACAGTGCTCCAGCAAGAGAATGCTCCTTGCTCGACTTTCGACACGCCAAAAGTTACAGGAAATTGAGATGTTTTCAAGCAGACGCACACCTTTTTCGACGGGGCTCATTTCCTGCCTCCAGCTTGAGACACTCTTTCCATTGTTTCCTTCCCCGTCCACAGCTTGGCCCTGACTTCAGGAATACATCAAACGAACGCGCGGCTCGGTGAGGTTCAAAAATTGACTGATGAAAATCACAACCCGGAGGCTAATTAACCTTCCGGTCGAGGCGCCTCGGTAACAGCACAACCCGGTCGAACGTTGATGGGTCGGAATTTTTGAGGTTTACATAATACAACAGTTGAAAAAAAGGTAACCATCCACCCTCCCCGGTGCTTTCTCCACAATGTGGTTTTATGCTCACTTTCCGTGCTGAGATTCCCTCGAATCGGGGGGTTTTGATACAGCGATAGGATGCTCGACGATGTTTCTTTCGGTTGTGGTCCTTCCCCTTTCGGTACCTTCCGTGAAAATCAAGCTGAAAATTTCCATTCCCTCGGGTTATCTTTCCAGTGCGGCATTAAATTAGTATCCAAAAGGTGTTACTGATTAAAACCAAAATCTGAAGATGGTGTTAATGATACACCAGAAACAGTGGTATCCCTTTTTGATTTGTTTGTTTTTTGAATCAACTTTTCAGATATTTCTTTCGAAGATGGAAGTGATTGATTTACGCAGAATGATTTACAATTGATTTGCAAAAGTTATGAAAATTTACATTTGTAGTATTTAATGATAACAACAGTAACTAAATCATGACGAAATATAAGATCCAAACTAACAGCACGCTTTATTGATATTTATGTGATGAATAAGCTTAAAAAATCAAATCAAATGATATTAACACATCTTTCCGTGAGTTCACTTAAAGTGGTACCACGTAAAACAAATTAAATTTAATTTGAAATTAGTTTATGCTATCAAGGATAAAACGCTAGCATCAACCAACAAAGGAGAAAACGGTTGACATTCAAAATCAACATTCGTCATTCTAAATGGCATTCTTCGAACGAGAAGCACTCTGCGCCAAAACAGAAGCGTAGGCGGTGAAAATCGTTGTGCTTCGAAGTTGCGAAAGGTTCGTCATATAATCGCCAACGCAAAGGCTCCCGGTGGTGGTGGGATCGGTCGGTGTTTTCTTGTAAAAAAAAAAGATTCCTCGAACCGGGCGGAATATTGTCACAATCGAGCAATGAGCCAAAAGTTGAACGAATTTTCGCCGAGGGACGATGAAAGCCAAACCAGGCGCAACCAACGGTTGAACCATGCGCACGATAATGGGCCGACCTACGCAGAGAAACTTTCCAGCCAGAACGGCCCAAAAATGCACACGGAACAGCGTGGTGGTGCCGGGTTTCAGAAGGCAAAAAGGAATCAAAATTTCCCTTCACATCGCTGCTCGGTCAACCACGATGTGGACCTGGTGAAGCTGCTCGTGCCGGCCGATACGGTCCATCGCAGGTAAGTCGGGGAGTTCCCGGAATGGAACAACAGAAAGGTAGGCGACGAGTATGTTATTCATCACGGTAATGATATGAATTCACCATGCTCCACGATTGCGAGGGGAATTCTAATCACCCGTCGAATAATAAACGATAGTTTGCAAACATCAGAATCTACCAAAAGGTTCATACCAAGCACCGGTGCTCACGGTCGCCATTTGATCCATCCTCATTCCAGAGTGGAACACTGGTGGCGTAGGCTTTGTCTGATCGATCCGCAGAGCACCCTGACGAGGCAAATTTTCCGCAGTGACGCCGCGATAAAGCGCGAAATTTCACGCCATCTGACCTATTTCCGCTACAGCATACATCCACTGAGCCGCTTCCGGTAGGTATCCGAGCGGCGCTCTCCGTAACGTATGTTATGCAAATGTCCTTACCTAGATCCCATCCCCGGACGCATGGTTGCGGTCTGTTTTGTTTCGTTTCAGATTCATCTGGGAGTGCCTAATGATAGTAACGTTCGCACTGGCGTTCCAGATGATACCGTACGACGTGATGCTCCTGTTCCGGGCGGGTGATTATTATCCTTTCACCTCGTTTCACGCAATTCTGCTGGCTATTGGTGAGGGAAGGGCACATTAACTGGGACCTTCATAGGGAATTTTAAATCAAAGGTGTAACGTTTTAATATTCAATCTTTCAAACCTTTCACCCGGAAGATGTTGTCTGCCTGTTGGATATAGGAATGTCTTTCTTCACCGGAATGTACGTGCAGCGGACGCAACGGGTCGAGCTAAATCTGAAGAACATCCGTAAGGAATACCTTCACCTTTGGTTCTGGATTGATGTGGTTAGCTCGGCTCCGGATCCAATGATTACCAGATTGGTAAGACTTTTTATCACAGTAAGTACTATCACAGTTTTTAAAAAAGAATTCTCTATCACCAGATTCCCTCCTCAACGCTGGACAACTCGTTGTTGTACTGCCTACACAAGCTGGACTTTCATCCTGGTTGTGCTTGGGACTTCTGGAGCCTTATATCGGTGTTGAAGATATTCCGCTTCCGCACCTTTCTGCGCTACATCCGGCGGCTCTGCCAACGTCTTGGGTTACGGCGTAACGTAACCAAATTCACCACCATCATGACCACCGTTCTGACCGTCTTCCATTGGGGCACTTGCATCTTGTTCCTCGTCATACGCTTGGTTCAGGGAACCGATCCGGCGCTGGTGGATCCACGATCATGGACACATACGATCCCATTCTGGAACCAGTCGTCGTGTGAGTGTTGGGAGTTCCAGAATTGTGACTTTTGATGGGTTAATTTATACGTTGTTTTATTACGAGCAGTTGTGCAATACCTGGAGTGTTCCTATCGGACGTTGTACACCGTGACCCACATCACGCACGACTTCAGCGAGTCCGTGACGTACGATGATATGATGGTGTCGCTCATCTACACCATATGCGGGTACATATTGAAAATCTACCTTCTGGCCGAGTTGTTTATTTTCATTCGCATTCTCTTCTCGAGCACGAGCAAGGTAAGTACTTCCGGCATGCCAAGCATCCGCTCCATCGGGGAGTTTGTTTGCCTAATGGAAGGTATTTGATTTATTCCTATACCCGCGCAGTACCACGAGAACCGCTACGAACTGGGCAACTATATGCGCCACGAGCAGCTTCCGGCCGCACTTCAGCAGCAAATCCTGCAGTTCTATGACATCCGCCATCCGAAACACTACAGCCGTCCAACGTTCATCCGGGCGACGGTCGGCGAGCAGGTAAGGGTGGTTCCAGGAACGGGCTCCGGGAGTTTAAACAAATTCCCCAAAGCGTATCGATCCTATTTTTCCGTTCGTTATGTCCGACTTTCTCGCTCCCGTTAGCTGTTCGGCGAAGGGCGGATGGAAATTGTTGGACCTCTGTTGCGCTCATGTCCGCTCTTTCGGGAAACTATGACCGAGGAACAGCTGACCGAATTGGCCGTCGCGATGTGCTTTCAGCTGTTTCTGAGGAACGATATCATCACACGTTGGGAAAACGATGGCGCTGGGGGCGTCGGAGGTCGAACGACGAATTGGAATATAATATTCATCGTTTCCGGAACGGTGGCGGTCTATACGAGCGGATGGAAGGAAGTGCTTCAGTTGGAAGATGGTGAACATTTCGGCGAGTTGCAGCTTATTTTCGGCGAAGATATGGTAGTAAGTATAGAACGGTATGGGGTCTTAAGCTAATTTGGAATTAACACAACGTTTTTTTCAAATGCTTTCAGAAATTTCCGAACTTTGTTGCTGTGGAAACCACGGAACTATACATGCTTTGTAAGTACTTTTCTGTATTTTAAATATTTTTGAATTTACGATTTTTATTTCACATGTTGCCTTTTACATAAACTGTTCTTATACAAATTCTATTAATCCTTTTTCTTTGTAAGATAACACCAGTTTTTTAAAATTGTTATAAGCTTACATTATACAAATATGTTTGAGATTTTTTATTTCAATTCAAAGATTTGGTAATGGAAAAAAATGGAAAAACAATTTCCCGCGTTGTTAGGAATCAAAAACTAAATCTTCTTTTCTTTAGTTTGCAATCGTTTCTTAGTTCCATTTAAAACTGTTAAATAATCTCATCACTCGGAAAAACTTCATCCAATTTCTCGTCACTTTAAGACCCGTTAACTCGCAGACTAACCTTTCACGATTGCACCGGATGAAGCAAAGATCCGGTCGTGGGACAGGAATTTCCTGTTTGTTACCAAATCCAATTCCAAACCACCGCCCGACCAGGTGGCCTCGGGGGAAATAAACATGTTGCCCCGTTCACATCGTGCAGAGTTTGCAATTGAAATACTTTTCATGTTCCGTTCCATTCCGCGGCCCCGCTCGTGCTCACGTGTGCAACATGCAACAGCTCGGGAAGCATTCGATGCATTTCTGCACCCCTACCCAACGCTTCGCAAGAATCTGGTCGCGCTGGCAGCGGAACAACTCCGGCAGATGGGACAGATGACGGGCAGTGGTGCGCGCGAACGGCTGGCGAATGTAGAAACGGTTCGTATGCAGACAAAAATGGCCGATTGAACACATTTCCGGACCGGTGAAGATGGGTCACACCAAACGAATGAGCCAACCGGGTTCCGGTGAAGAAAGGACAGCAAATAATTTCCTCCGGCAAGATGTCAATTTAGTTCTACTCCAGTGACTTGGTAACATAATTTTTCCATTTGACACGCGAACGAAATAAAATCGCGACTCCGAGACTGCTGTTAAACAAAGCGATGTTCCAATCGAATTTTCATTTGAATGGAAATGAAAGCCTTTCACGATGATAAATTTAATTAAGCTTTTCCGCCGAAACGTCAGCTCGAGGAGTGGTTCATAATTCCGTCAACAGGTGTTTCAATTTATTCACTGCGACAAAAAAAACCCCAAGGAAAAACAGAAAGGAAAACCGAATATGATTTATCGTGCGTCAGCTTTACCTCAAACCCGAAGGTGGAAGCAATCAGTCGGCAGGGATTGGCGAAGGAAGTGGGAGTGATTAAAAATTAAACGCGAGCCAATTTTTCCGCATTTTCCCTGAGTTAATTCCGATCGATGATGGATTTCTTTTTCACGATTTCCGAACACGTGTTTTCAATCACACATTTGTCTTACTTCACGTTTGTTTTAATGTTCTTATGTAAATTAGTTTTGTTTATAATGATAGAGGTACCAAAGCATAAAATTCGGATTGAACTACACTACTTATACGAGGGGTGACCCAAAAGTAGCAGGAATTGTATTGTAACTTTTTTATTAGAAAAGTTTTTATTGAGAAACGCCAAATTTTAAACACTTTCAAAGTAATCCCCATTGACTGTATTAGACTTGTTAGATGATTTCTTCCAACGTTCAAAACAATTTTAAAATTCACTTTTCATAATGTTCTTTATACCATCCAGCGATTTTTGTTCCACCTCTTCCACAGTCTCAAAACGTTTTCCCTTCGTGTCTTTTTGAGGCTGGAATTTTAAAAGCAGTCACAGGGAGCAAGATTCGATGAATAATAAGGAGGATAACCAATAGGTTTCATACCTTTTTTGGCCAAAAATTGTCTCACGCATAGCGATTTTGGCGCTGCAGCGACAATATAATAAACTTAAATCAGAAGAATCGAAAGTTTTACTTTGAAATTATTAAATACAAGCAATTAAATATTTTATCACCGTGAACCGCTCGCTTCGAACCTGCATTTTGCACATTCAATTCTTAGCTGCTCCAAGATAAGGAAAGTTGTGCCATGATTGACAATGCGGGACCTAGGTCCGACGTATATGAGGAGAATTTACTGAACGTAGCTGCTGGTATGGAAAATCCTCTGGCGGAATGGAATAAACCTGGCCATTCTGGACGAAGTAAAGCGATTAGAAATTGAGATAACTTTGATGTCGTCGCTGACAATTTTATGAACTAGGCTGGAAAAGACAGCATACAGATAGCAAACGAGATAACGCGATTTTAATGGACGTCACGCCTTTCCAGAAACGGTGGTCTATTATGAAACGGAAACAGCTTGAGGACATATTTACTAAGAAAGAAATACGTAACAAAAACTACAAGCTGAAATATTTAAACGAATAATTTAATTAGCAGAAAACATTTGTTTTTATTAAATCAGATTTCTTTTAGCGAGAAGAGCAAATAAGAACTGCACATGCATCAGTCAGCTTTCCATTAATGACCCTTATAAAAACCGCATTGGACATTGGAATCGATCGCCCGACAGGGCCCGGACTCGAACCGCATCCCGTCTCAGTGGCTTTCTCCCTTCTTACCGGCAACGCGCTGGAAGTCGTCCATTTTGGTGGTCGCAATCGGTTGCCCGATAAAGGCCAGATGGTCAATGATTGTCGTTTCACCGCCCGATTGGTTGTCCTTCACGAACACCTGGATGTTTTGCACGTTCTGAAACTTTACGAACCGCAGCTTGATCGGGTTGCCCGTCTCCAGGTCCTTCGGGTCCACCTCCAGGTCCTGCACCGAGACGTGCGAGTCGGCCATATCGAAGTCGATCGTCCGCGGCTGGTTGATGAACAGCTTCAGGTGTTTGGGCCCGTGCGTCGGGGGCGCTTTGATTTTTAGCGAGTGCAGCTTCACCGCCTGATTGAAGGTGACCGAAATGATCAGCTGCTCGTCGCAATCGGACGCCAGGTGGCCCCCGCTGGCGGAGAGCGCATTCGTCAACGGATGATCGTCGGCTTCGTTCAAGCACTCGCACTGGTTCTTCTGGATGAACGTACTCAGATCGAGCTAAACAAAAAACAAAAAGCCAACACTAGTTAGACCCCATTCATGTGGTGAAAAAATACGGCCCATCTGTTTCCTACCATGCCCTGGCCGTAATCCTCGCCCGATTCGTCCACGCTCGCCACATAGTGTTTCTGTATCTTTGCCTCAAGCCCATTGATGTCGGCGCCCTGCAGTCGGTCGATTTTGGTCTGCAAAGGAACAAGCTGCATCAGAAGACGGTCTACCAAATTGGCACCGTTTGTTATGCTTACCCTGGCACGGTAGAAGATGAACGTTGGCATCGCGGAGACCCCCTGAGTTGCGGCCGTTTCGGCACATTTGTCTACATCTACCTTAAGGAAGACTCCCTTGGGATATTTGACCGGCAGTTGTTCAAACAGTGGGGCAATGTTACGGCAAGGTCCGCACCAGGTCGCTGTGAAATCGACGACGACCAACTTTCCGCCGGCGGCCGCCAGTTCGGCCTGAAAGTGGCCCTCGTCGTTGATGGTTTTCACTGACATTCTGGAACGTAGCTACGAGTGTTTTCCAAGGATAATTTTATCCTTATTTGCCAACTGACCGAGAAATAGCACGATAATTTTCCAAAACCAACCTCAAGAAACACAAAGCAGTATGTGACGATGACATACAATTTTCTGTATTTTGATTGATGCTACCAAGGTGGTTATGTAAAGATGCAGGTCCAACAAAGTAGTTCTTTTGACAATCTCGATGATGACTGTGTCAAAATGCAAATCATCATCAACGTAATTTTTTAATTTATTTTTCGTTTTTTAATTCAATTTTATTGAGAAAGCAAGTTAAAAGCACCTCCAAATACATATGAAATTTGCCTATATAGTTTAAAATCTCTGTGCCGAATTTCACTCACCCTGGGATTTGAATCATTACTTAGGATTTGAATCACTACTTGGGATTCTAATTTTTGTTGCAATTAGTGACCCTTTTACTTACTCCATAACAATCCTCTGAGCAAGATGCAAAACAAAAAGAGTTACGAAAACATTGCTTGAGGATTAATATCTATCAATTCCATAGAAAGATTCGAATCACTCATTCTTACTCAATACGCACATCACTAACCCGTTTAGTTGCATAACCCACCGCTAGTAAACAATGTCGCTGTGAATTTCGCGGTAAAAATAACATTTACATCTTTCGTTTGAGCCACAATTGGTATTTCTTTTCGAATTCCGGGAAGCAAACCACGGTTTTGTGAACGTGTTTTGTGCCTCAATTTTTAAAGCAATGACCTACTCAAACGTGCATCGTGCTTTTTTGCAGGCCTGTTCCAATCATGGCACTATCAGCTCCCAACAGGCATACGAAATACTTATCGGCATATACGCTCGGTGTAAGTACCGGCATCGAAATAAAAGTTTCTTCCTTGTGCACTAAACATTCTCTTGATCATTGTTGTAGATGGTGAAACGGAAATCATTCCAAAGGAGGATGTCGTTGCGGAGGTGGTGTCGGAGATAAACACCCGTATCTATCCGTACGACCAAAAGATTGCCTACATGCACTACGATCCAACCGATACGGACTTTTACGTGTTCGTCAGCCTGATGGAATCTCCGATCGACCTGCAGCAGAACAACTACACCGTGCCGGAGCTGCACTACTTCCGTGCCCTGCTGCGAGAACTTACGCTGTCCGAAGACCATCAGCTACCCTCGATTGCGTGCCTGAATCTCACCAACGAATCGGGCTCGGAAGGCAACAAACCACTCTCAAAGGCACGGGCAGAGCAACTGTTGAGCGAATGGGAAGGACTGGGGTACTTTCTGGTCCTTCAAGACAAGTGTTACTTTGGCCCGAAGGCGATCGTAGAGTTCGACAAGTACCTCAACACCAACTATGCCGATGTGATAACGCGCTGTTGTCTCTGCAATGTCACGATATTTTACGTAAGTTAGAGCCATGATTACTTTTCCGAAGAAGATTTATTTACCCGATGTTCCCGATACTTTTTCGCAGGGCGTCCGTTGCGCGTCGTGTCCGCAGATTCTCCACAAAGACTGCCTGAAGAAGTACCTCCGACGGCTCACCAACTGTCCGTCGTGTAAAAAACTTTGGTCCGTTCCTGTATGAGTTTTCCATTGTACCATTCCCTATGTTACTTTATTTTCCCATACCTTCGACAATCAATGTTTTTAAAAAAATATAACAAACAACAAAAGGAACCAGCTTACAGCTTCAGTTTCAATTCTTTCTGCACAATACTCCAAGCCTTTTCGGCCTGCCGTTGAGAGAGCTCATAGCTCCACATGGTGCAGAAAACAATGTCGGCATGCCGTACCAGATCCTCGTTGCTGACCGGTTGGGCTTCGACGCGCCGGATCGCTTCTTTTTCGTCGAACTGATTGCGCTCCATCAACCGCCGGATCGCTTCGTCCCGGGGTATAAAACACGACCACACTTCGTGACACTGATCTTGCCATCCGGCATGCAACAACACGGCGGCCTCCATCACGACCACCTCCTTACCGTCCCGTTCGTACATCCTGCGTATATCCTCGCGGGCCCGTTTTCCAATTGCCGCCCACATGATCCCGTTCAGTTGGTTCAGCTTTTCCCGATCGGCAAACACAATACCACCCAACGCCCGTCGGTTTATCGTGCCATCCGAATTGACAATGCTTTTTCCGAACGTTTCGACCACTTCGGTGTAACATTCCTCACCGGGTTCGTAAAGTTGGTGGGCAATCTTGTCGCAGTCGATAATTCCGGCCCCGAGTTTTTGGAAACGTTCGATCATTTTACTCTTCCCCGAACCGATTCCTCCCGTCAGCCCGATGACGTACGGTTTCGCTGGCAGGTTCTCCGGTGCTGGTTTTCGCGGCTTCAGTCGGCTTCCGAGCAGATCCATGCGCAGATTGCTGGAGCTTATTTTGTCCTCCTTGTCGTCGGTGGTGCTCTCATCGTCCAGCAGTTCGATCGTATGCACTTGCAGTTGATTCAACCCATTCTTCTGGCGGAGTTCGTTCACCTTCGCCCCACCGCGTGCAGTTTCGGTGCTAACAACTATCAACTAAAAATGGGAAATAGGTAAATATCAAAATTGAATTGAAAGTGGGTATGAATTTTATCTTACATCCATGTTGGCATCGGTTGCCGTTGGCCCGAAAGGATCCAGTATGGGGACAACTTCATATTTCAACGATGAATCAATGTCCTCCAGGAACTCCTTCACGTGCTGGATGCGCTCCTCAGCCGGGAGGATTAATTCGTACAGTTTTTTACTCTTTATCATCTCCCCATCAGTGACACCGACGACCAGTCTTTCGGTAGCGAGAAGGACCGCCTGCGTAAGGAGCACCTTGTGGCCGGCATGAATTCGATCGAACGTTCCTCCCAACACGACATTGCGGTAGGTTTGTGTTTCCGGATCGAGGTCCGAAAGTTTCACTTCACTCGGAAGATGAGCCTTGTCCAATTCCACCACACTAGCTTCACGGTAGCGCTCTGCAAGCCGAGCTTCCTCCCCAGCCGAGCTCAGAGCGTAATCGTAGAAAAGATAATCAACCTTGGTAGGCCGTTGCCGTTGCGTAAACGCCTCAAAGCTGCTCCCGATCGACCGCAGTGATCCGGTCACGATCCGGAGGTCCACTTCGGTGCCAATCCAGTTGACGGATGATTGATACACGCCCGCTACGAATCGACTGAGCGCACGGGGACATTTCACATCGGTGGCCACTTTGGGGTGAAACTGTAGGTACAGTGTGTTGAGCGCAAACTGTCGAGTTTCCGACAGTGTTTTTGCTATGTTTGCAAGGTGTACTGCGGTCAGCAGGCCGGTCCGAGTAGGCATGGTTTCGAGCAAAGCAAAGGGAAGTTTTTCTACTGCCGCAGCGAACTTTCGGTTTCAACTGATAAGAAAATTTCGTTTATCCCTACGCAATGACAAAACAATTTGAGATAACTGGCTTTGGAGGTGATATCAAATCAAGCTAGCAGCAGGTATTACATCGATGTTTACTACACTGTTGTTCACTGTCACAGTTATTTTGCACAAACACTCATACAACCATCCAACATATAAACAATCCCTTCAGTATCAACTGTTCTTTGTTTTACTAACTGAAACACAAGAATAACTGCCCACGACCATTTATTTTCTTAAACTATTTATTTATAGCTGTTCCATAATTACAACACCACCAGTTTCAGATCTCAGATATTACTTCAGTACATAGAATTGGCCGGTTTATGTTTTTAACCATTTATTTGGTCTACAAAATCGTCGTTCTCATGATCTCTGCCATCTTCGTCGTTCTCATTCTCACTATTCGCAACCGCCAATTCCAGGTTGTAGTTGGAGACAACGTTTGCCAGCGTCTCGTTCACCGTTTTGATTTTGGTTAGTTCAAGTGAAACTAAATCCATGTTTTGCTTTAGGCTAACCATTTGATCAGCAAACGAGGGGCTGTTCTGTTTGGCATCTTCTGGCATTTTTGAAGTATCAGCGAGAATGGCATCTATCAGTGCCATCACTTTCATGATGTTTATCAAATCTTTTTCCTGCGCTGGTTCATGGAGCTGTTGGGCTTTCAACTGGTTTACCCTGATGCGATCAAGGATCGCCTCTAAGCTCCGATACACAGATTGCCAGATGATCAAGTTGGATTCCTCTCTTGCATCATCTAGAAACGAAGCCGGGAAGTTAGCTGAGTCGCCCAATCGAAGTGTAATACCGGGTGATAATATACTTACGCTTCGAATCAGTTCCAATCCTCTCCTTCAACCCGTTCATGCTAGTCAGAAGCTCTTCGTATTTTGCTTGCATAGTGGTTTAACTTGGGAAAAAGTGGAAATTGTTAGAAATAATCACTTCACAGGGTAAAATGGGTTCGTTGGTAAATCGTTTGGTTTTAAAAAACAAAACAAACACAAAGTGACAGCTGACAACCTACGATTGTTCAAGGCTTGTATATTTCAAGGTAGTGTTGAGAGCCGATTTTAAGTCGACTTTATTTTTCAAAAATTTGAAATTCAGATTCTTGAATAATTCCTCTGATTAGTTTCGACTCGAAATTTGTCTAAATTTTGTGAAATTTTAAAGCACAGAATTGTAGAAATTTTTGATAAATCGTCAAGTTGAGATCTTCCATCTGTCAAACACGAACAATGGCGCAAAATTTAAATGAGCCATTGTAATTGATTGAGGAACGGGCATGTAGGAGTGGACGCGGTAATACGCACCCCTGAGGCATAACGCACCCTTTCCGATTTCTTATGAAAAACACGTTCCAGTCGCGAAAAAAAAATATTTCTCTGCAAGAATGAACTAAAATATGGTCACCTAGTGAGTTTGATAGCTCTACATCAACAGAAACGCGAAATAAAAGCAAAACAACCAAAATTACCGGTTCAAACCGGTAATTCGTTATTTGGCCGACGACGGTTCTGACGATATACTTTTTAACTTTTTATTTGATCCAAAATTGGTTAAAATTCTCCAACAGGTTACTAGTTATAACCTTTATGAACCCAATGAATTGATAAAATCAACAACCCCTAGCCAAGTTCATTGAAAATTCAAGAGTTTTCCTTAAGGGGGCACGTATTACCCCGTCTACCCCTAAGTTATTTCGGAGACCTTTTTTTTATCCTGAGGGACAGTTTCTGGGTAATTTGGCAAAATCCCAAATGAAGCCCTCCCAGCCGAAATCACTGTCGTGGCTACACCATTGGAGAGCGGATGCACCTAAAAATATGCAATAGGAAATACCGTTTTTATTTACCGGTACCGGTATCGTTTAAATACCGCCGTTAGAATTTGATGCTGTTAAATAAAAGATTTTGGTTACACTTCACAGAATGGATAACATGAACTCCCTGATGCATTATTTGCATGAGTTTATGATAATTTGGCTACGCAATAAACCTCGGGGTGCGGTATGTGCTCATTTCACAAATTTATAACAAACTCTCTTTTCCGGTAGACCTAGCGCAGTCCGCTGGCTGCGCTCGCTGCGGGCGCGCCGCCGTTTCAAACTCATTTTTCATTCAAACTCATCTGATTATATTGTTTGTTTTTTTTTTTTTTTTTAGAATGTAAAAACCTTTAAATCTCACCGTTTCTGCTTCTAACGGTAATTTAACGGTTCAAAAATTCAAACTGAAATCGTGTACCACCCGTTGCATACCTTCAAGGCGAAACTGTTTAAGAATATGTTGACGATGCAAGCTGTGCTCGCTCCGTACAACTCATTATAGCGACCTTATAGAATTGACTTACAGAAGATGGTCTCCGAAGTTTCCACCTCCGAGTATCGGATAGCCCTCTTGTACTTATACCAATGAAGAATTCTGGAGGTACCGCTTCAAGCTAAGTTCAGACACATATGAGCAAACAGGGAATTTTATTTGTCTTATAAGATCAGATAGTTTTATAGTAGATTCTCATATCCATGGACTATAAACTTTTCGCGCCCGTTCGATCATGGCAGCCTCTTCTTCATTGCTTTAATGGAATTATGTCATCAAGAGTATTATGTTTGCCTGGGCTGGGCAGATCCAGAATATTATTTTTGGCTCAACTGAGCAGATCGAGAGAGCCGCTTTCCCTTTCATTTGATTTTTTTTGAGATGGAGCAATTTTGATTTTGCTAAAAATGTTTCTTTTTCGTTTACCGGCGAACAAATGTTCGCCTCGTAGTCTCGTTGATTTCAAAGACGATCGATTGGTGATTACAACCACCTATTCTGTATGGAAAGGTAGTACGAACTGTCCTACGTCCCATTCTTGTATGATATTTTTGTCCATTAATTAAATGCGTGTTATCATTTAAAGTAATACAGGAGTTTACGGAATTGAGCTAATTTGGCGATCGCGAGTGGTTTCGGATGAAGCTTCATCAGGCCAAGGTCGCTCAGCGGCTAAGTATTAGGTCCGCAAATAAGTAACGGCCGTTTTGAAATCGATGGGACCACTGTGGACTAGTGGCGCGATTTTGATGTTTACAAACGTCATAAACCAAGCTCGGGAATGACATTATCAAACTGTGTAAACAGATTAGTGATTATTTCGCGCGGGTAAAAGTTACTGGTTGTTGAAAATGTCTGATTTTGTGCCGGAAAAGCGCCATATGCGGGAGGTGTTGCTCTTTTTGTTTCGGGCGAAGAAAACGGCAGCCGAAGCGCATCGAGAGCTTTCGAATGTTTACGGCGATGCTGCTTTAAGCGAAACAAGGTGTCGGGATTGGTTTCGACGCTTTCGAAGCGGTGATTTCGCCGTGGAGGATACTCAACGTGAAGGAAGGCCCAAAACGTTCGCAGACGAAGAATTGACGGCTTTACTGGAGGAAAATCACTGTCAAACGCAAGAAGAGCTTGCAGCCGTGCTTGGTGTAACTCGTCAGGCCATATCATCACGGCTGAAGGCGTTAGGCATGATACAGAAGGAGGGCAAATGGATACCACACGAGTTGAAGCCGCGGGACATCGAACGCAGACTTG
>KE525278.1:0-32908 GCA_000441895.2 Anopheles sinensis | reverse complement strand
ATTTGCGCACCTAATAAGTAAGTAAGTAAGTTACCCATTTCTTTTCTTTCCAATCATTCCTATCCCGTTTGAATGAAACTCTTCATGTTGGGAAATAGCTTTAATTCGGTACGATCGTTTTATGGCCTCTTGACGTTTTACGCTGCAGACAGATCACACGCTACTACATCCCTTTGAGTTGTTGCAAATTCTTATGGGCACGCTGAATTTTGGTTTCTTGGCACGCATGCACATGATTCGGAAACGAACGAATTGGATGACGGGAAGAAAACAATCAACTTTGTGAAAACAGCTTTCCATTGGCAGATAAGACAGAGAAAAGAGAGACAGAATAGTACGTTTACGTTTCGTTAAGATGTTTGTAAATGAACTAATCAAAATTATGTACAAAAGTATTACAGCTTTGCAGTAAGTAGCGTGTGGACGAAAAGAAGGGGAATTCGTTTATCCTTCCCATTCTACTGATGATTCTGTTCCTCCTGTTTTACTCCTATTCGATCTGCTATTTGTATCGTGTTTTCTTCTCTTCGTGGTTGGCTTTCATGCTCCTTCTTCCCTAAGGGTGTTTGCTGCTGTCGTGTTCATTTCACTTCTGCTGTATGAGTATGTGCACAGGTCACAGCAAAATGCCTAAACAAATCTCGTCCTATCGCTCCTCGACCTGGTCTCTCTGGATCCCTAAATCGCTCGCTTTACGACACTCTCCTTTTCAAACTGACTGATGAAGAACTGGCAACGCCATGGAATGGAAACGCTGCACCCGCTTACTGCAGGGCCTGCAGCCGGGCAATTTCGGCCTCCAGGGCTTGGATGTTGAAGTTCGGGTCGTCCTTCGGCGGGTTGGCGCGGATGAACTCGAGCGTCTTCAGGACATGGTCCGGGACGGGTCCTTCGCGCGGCAGATGGGCGCCCTGCGGCTGGAAGCCACCCTCGTTGGCGACGTACGTCAGCTGGATGGGCGTACCGTCACGGTCGGTCCACGAGGCCGAACCCGACGCCGACTGGCCACCGACACCTTCCTCCTGCGCCCGGATGCCGTTGCTCGTCTCGTAGTTCCAGGCGTACGAACCGTCCGGGTTGACGACGCTGTCGGAGTTCACGACCTGGGCGTCCGCGTCCGGGTTCTGGGCGACGGCGACCGCGGCCAGGGCAGCAATGACAAACTGGATGGACGAAGCAGACGGGTTGCGGTGGAAAAGCAAGATGTTAGTGACAAGGTTTAGGCAAGATCATGCGGCACCTTCAAGAAGCTGAACCGAAACACCTCAGCTTGGATGGCGCAACAAGCTGTTTGCACAAGGTGTTCGAGCCATCTTCTAACACACCCTCGGGGCATTGAGAGAGCAAGCCATCAACAAGCGGCACACCCTAGCTCACTATCCTTGAGGTGACGATCCTTCCACGTTCCGTACCTCCGATATGACATGGATTTCTCACGTTTTATCTCCAACCAGGACTACACGATGCACGTGACATCCTTTTTTTATTGTATGGCATCGAAAGAGATGTCGCAATGGGTTTGCAAACCCACTACCACCGATGGCACCGATTGGATGTGATTCATCACCGCGTACTATCCAGCCGGTGAGGTCAGTGTTTCGAAAATAGACAGAAGCAGATAAATCTCGCCGGCCTCGGAAGCGCATTTACATGCATAAATAAGGCATCAAACGTGCATGCAAACGATGCGACCAGACGATCGGCCGTTCGGCTTGTAATTCGAAGTCAATTACTTGCCGGCGGAGGGAGAAGAATCATCATTAATGTCGACGTTTCATTGACGACCGCTTATCATCCGCGCGTAACACACGAAAGCCATCGATCGCCGGCTGCTGAACGCTGTTAATTCAACTGATCGACGACGATGAGGGATCAGTATCAACACCGTTGAAGATTGGTGGCTTTTTATGTTTTTCGTCTGTCGCTCCTTAAAGATTGATTGCCAGAAAGGCGCTCGTTAGCTGAGTTATTTAAAGAAACGGAGTGGTAGGTTCGTTGCCTCGTGTTTCGTTTGCTTGCTTTTGGTTTGTCAATGGATGTTAATTGGTGGTATATTCAGCACCAAAAAACCGTTTTCCAGACGATTGGTCTGACGCAAGAATAAAACTACCAAATCATTGCCTTTTTTTTTTGACGAGAACTTTTGTTTATGTTTGACATCAGTGCTGCAAAACAATTAAAGAAAAATTATCCCATCCTAACTGGTGGCACTTGAAGGCAGTTTGGGAATTAAAAAGATGCCATTAAAGCGCCACCACGCCATCGCGTGGGAAGGTCGTTGGCACAGTTTTGTGGTGGCATGCACCGAAATAAAAAGCGCACAAAACAAGAAAAACAAAAACACTAGCCAAAGTGCACATGAACAAATGCACAGCTGCTTCCCCTTCAACAAATCATAGCTCCCATCACTCTCCGGTCACATGGGAACCTTTGGTCTTAAGGCCGTTGGATTACCTTTCATTTTCTTCTTCTTAATTTCCGTCACACAATCAACCCTTGACGGGTTGCCACCGCGTAGGTGGCGCTTTGAACTGCTTGCACCGTTTAGTCTCCCACGAGTGCATTATGTTTTGCCGGTGTGTTGTCATGTTGGGCGGGCCCTGCACGCTAATGCGCGTTTTGTTTGCCTTTATGTAAGCAATTGCTAATCGTTTTGCTTCCGCGACGACAAAATTGCCCTTAGTTCGCACTGGGAATGGTCTTATGGGTGGCTTTATTTGCTGAAACTTTGGTGCTCCCGGTGAAAAGCATGCGCAAGCTTTTGGAAAAGATTAAAGTGGAAGCTGGCAAACCATCCACAACATTGTATGAATATTGGTAAAATTTATTAACCCTGCAGCCAATGGGATGACACACCTCTTACGTGAGTGGAAGTGTGTTTGGCTTTGAAATAGGCGAGAAATTACCTAATGAAAAAGTTAAGGTGATTTTTTTCTAGTACTATTTATTTGAAATAAGTAAATTGGTTTGTAAATACACTTCAAAGTAAAAAGTGTAGATAAATTAAATTTAATTGATCTTAATCTTCTTTAATCTTAACAAAATTGGAAAGATCTTAGGGGGAAAGATCCCAATGGGAGTTATTGCTACCATTAAATATAAAAAAAGATTTTAGGCCTACAGCACATTCAAACTCTTGGAATAAAATGCCGTTGTTATATCACTTATCCATCAAAGGTATAAACTGAAAATTATTTCAAGCAACACGAAATATTGGCAAATAATTTTAAGATGTGTTGCATTCATTAAGCTTAAAACGTGCTTTGTTTAAACAAATTAAAATATATTTTTTTAATATTTCTACACCATTCATGAAAGGTTAAGAAGGTTAATTTCCACCAACGTTGCGTAATATCGACCTTGATGCATAAACATAATTTGCAAATTATGCAAAGGAGCTAAGGAAAAATTCAACACTTAAACTTCAACAGTATAGCTTCACTTTCAAACACGAGCTTCAAATTAAGCAATCAAACAACACTTCAAACCACTTCCCAGACGATTCAATTGTGCCACACATCGCTCCCAAATCGTCCTTCCTTTGAACAAGGATCCTCGCGCTATCCTCGTGCCTTCCCTTCCGACAGTTCGACGGTTTCCATTGCGCTGGAAAACTCACCACTCGGAACATGTTGCTAGGAAAATGTGGTAGCGGTTACTAAACCAAAACAAAAACGCTTCACTTTGCTTGCTGTTTGTGATTCGACCACCGTGTGTGGGCAGAGAACGGTTGAGACTGATCATTCGTTGGAAATTTGCCGCGTTTTTATATTGGCCCGTTGAAGAAAGTCACGACAAAAGAACCAACCCGCCCGGGGGGAGTGGAACGAGACGCTCCCCCGCTCCTCCCCCCTCCTCCTCTCGCGCCCTTGCTAGTACGGGAAGATTGCAAGCGTTGAGTTGAAGAAGAGAGCGAAACGTGCAGAAAAAAGAACCAAACAAAACAAACTGAAGGGAACCAAGCCGGCAAGCCGGCTCGCCAGGGGGGGAGGGCGAGAGAGGGCACCGAATCTGTGAACGTGCGCGGAAAAACGATGCGACGGGTTGCAGAACGAGCGGGGGGGAGCGATGGGTTTCGGGAAGGAGGCGCCGTAGGTTTACGATGAGATGCGATCGGATGATGAGAAGATGCTGCTGCAGTACACGCCGGTATGTGTAAGGTGAGCTTCTAGAAGGGAGCTGCGAGTGATCGAGAGTGAGGGAAGCAAAGTATGCAAGTGGTGTGAAAGGGATGGATGGATGGACCAACAACAGAGGCAACAGTTTCGGATCGTGATCGCACGGGGCAAGGGAAGCGGACGGAGCGGGGGCAACCAGAAGCGGACACAAGTCGTCATCCTCATCATGACACGCCGAGACGGACGGTTTTTAAGAAGGGATGCGGCATTCGTGCGCGATCGCAAATCGAAACCGCCACCGAAACGACGCCCGAGAGTGGACGAACAGCTCGGCAGTGCGGCGGTGGCACTAAAGAAAAAAACAACAGATAAGTATATATAAATGAGTAGAAAAAAGGCAATAGAGGTGTACGAAATAAAAATAACTACTAGCAGACGGGTTGCGGGGGAGGGAAATTTTTAACTCTCCCTCCTCCGCAGGGGTGGTGTTGCTTCTGCTGGGACGACTAGGCTGAGGATCACCTACGATCCTACCCTGGTAGTGGTGGCTCCAAACGGTGTATGCTGTACATAAAGGTGTACGAAAATATAATAAAAAGAACAAGCACACGCCAGCGCAGCCGTTTGGGACGAGAGTTCGCGGCCGAAAACAAGGAACGTTAGAAGCGACGTTAGGACGTGGGGAAGGTGGGTGTGTGTAACATGAGTAAATGTAGGCAAAACTGTGCGCCTCCGAATCGGCGCGCCGCAGCACAGCTTTAGTGCAAGGCGTTAACATCTCGACCTTTTTGGCAGGGCAGGCCCCACGAGCGGGGAAGGGGGAGAGCGGTTGACGGGAGCTGGTGGCGAAGATCATGGTGATCATGACGGACGCTGCGCAATACTCGGTACAGCAGCAACACTCGCACCGTGAAGGGAGCGAAACAAACGAAACAAGAAGCTCTGGACCTTCTCCCTTTCGAGTTTGACCGCCGTTTTAGACGCGTTTAGAGTTGAACCGTGTTAAAAAAAAAACCATAACCACAATCCAACCCATCGGTTTAGATTAATCGTTTAGAGTAGCGTAAGAAGGAAAAAGCGAACGTCCAGGGTAATGAGCCTCAAAAACAGTGCATTCGATTTCGTTGTTGCATGAAACATTCCAACCAATTGGGCGCCGGACGCTGGGCGGTGGCACCCAAAGGAGGAAGAAGAATAGAGCAATCCCAGTCCCGATTGCATGCTCCCTTGCTTAATGGTGAATGAAACGACGCTGGCAGACGTCCAAGGCGTAACACCAACCAGACAGGGGGTTCGTCGCTTACCGTACATATTGTGCTCGTTGAAGTCTTTTGAATGAACGAGCGTTCCGTTTCGGCTGGCCAATCTTCGCACGGTGGCCCATAACTTTGTTTTTGATTTTGTTTTAGCAAACGAACATGAAGGAGGAGAGGAAAGTGAAGCGAACGAAAGTCCCAAAGAGGGAAACAAAAATCGAAGGAGGAGAAATTTGCAAACGTTGACAAATTCACCGCGAAGATGATATTCCTCTGCAGATTTGCGGCAGGTTCGCGGTTTCTTTTTCTTCGTCGTGCAGCTTTGCGGTGATCATTTGCCCCCGAGTGTCTCTGGGTCACCCGGTCAGACGGTCGGTCGGTCGGTCGGTCGGTCGGTTTTAAGGTGTCTCTAGTTACCCATAACGCAATCGGCCGTTAAAGGGGTTCGACACTCGAAACCCAAAGCGGGGCGGCCGCAGAAACCACACGGCCCCGACTATGGTGGTGATGACTTCGGCGGGGTGTGAGAGTAAAAATTACGGCACATCTTTTTTAACGATGTCCTGGGGCCGGTTTCGTCCTCGAAAATTGGGCCTCGCTGGGTTCGAGTGTTGTTTTGTTATTTTTATCTGTCGCTCCAGTCGTTACCCGTGCATCTTCCATCGCTAGCCTCTAGGGAGGTCGCAGTTCTGCTGTTCGGCTCCGTTAATTTTTGCGAATGTTCCTTGCCCACACCCCAAGTCGGGTGTGCGTGCAAATGCTGGATAGTGCAAATTTTTTGGCGAAACGATCACAAAAGTCAGAGGTGAAATGGGTGAAAATGGGGTTCATCGGTATGTCTTGATTTTCTGTGCTGTGTGTCTCGCTTCGTCGTCTTCGGGCCTCGGGCTCCGAAAACTCCGGTCGAGGTCAAGCTTGTCAGGACGATTAATCGTCCGACCGGTGTGGCGATGTTTTAGCGATGTAATCGGACGCTTTTTTTTCGGAGGCAGTTAATCATCGATCGGTCGATGTGTGGAGCGGGAAAAGGGGAAAATCTCTCCACCTTCAGCTTCGTTTGCTGCAGGGGCTATTAGAGATGATAAATCTGTCCCCCAAAATCCTCTCCCGTTTTGCTGACCTCCTGAACAGGCACACGCGAAGCATAAATCGCACACAACAAACCATTCGAATCGATATTTATGACACCTTCCCGCTCGAAACGAATGCGAAATTCGGTAGCGTGTGGTAGTAATTTTCCTCATGGACAAAAGAAAGCACAAAAATTAAGAAACAAGCGTGCCCTTTTATTCGAACGCTCGATGTGGAACGGAAGCTGCTGGTTAACTGGATCGCAACGCAACGAAACGCAACGCGGCAGAGGGTAATCATAAATCAAACTCACATCTGACCTCTTACGTAATGCGTACACAGACACACCCCAGCAGAAAGTCCCCTTTCCAAAGGCTTCCCGAACTCCTCCGATCTAGTACTTTGCGAGTAGATTTACGCTTCCATCTCGGCCTTCCATTACGCGAAACGAAATCGCCTTTCTAGGAAGACCCTGCCTTGCTCTGCCTGGAACTTGAGATCGGGAACTTTCGCTTGCGAAGTTAAAGTTTGCGCCCATGCGAGCACGACAAATCATGCGCAAATTTTTGGGGAAACGATCATTTTCCTCCCGAACCGAATGGCAAATCGAACGCGGTGAAATAATCGCATTCTTCCATCAATCTTGGCCCGGCTTTGGTCGGTCAGCGCTTAACCTTTTTCCCCCGTTTTTGGCGATACAATATTATTCAATCTTTCCGGCATCGTGCAGGGTGATGAATAAAATGTTCGCAACAGAGAAGGAAAGCGAAATGGGAGAAATAAAATAGAAGTGCAGATCGGGGAAGGGACTACGGACTACGGACGGACGGTTTCCGGATCGCCCCGAGTCGTGGAATGTCAAACTTGGCAACAATATTTCACAGTCAGTGGTGCCCTCCATTTCGCGAGACGGGAACCTTTCAACAAAACTATCATTTCTGATAATCGTTTCACTTTCTTCTTGCGATGCCAAAATATAGGTGGATGAAAATCTTAACACGGAAACGATAAATATATACGGAAAGATTGATGGAAAAACCATCCAAGCGAAGGAAGTAAAATGGTTTTAAATGTCATGCAGCATGACGAGTTTATTGTGATCTACCAGTTTTATTCTGTAACAGTTGTGTTGTAATCCAAACCCGTTTTTGGATGTTGGTTTTATGTATGCTTTTTGACTTCACATAAAATTTTACGCCAAGGATTTTACGATGATGCGAGTACAATCGGCATAAAAACCTTGAATTTATACGAAATGTTACCTAAATATAGTGTTAAGGTTGAGGTCGATCTTCGATGAATGTACTGTTTTTTTTTACGAAAATCACTTGCTTTCCAGAAAATAAATTGAACAACTTTTTAAAGGATGATATCAGATCGGACGCACAGGGAAATGACTCAAAGCTAAACGACTTTGATGATATTTACCCAAATTTTTCACGCAATCCACAAGCGACGATCGCATGGTTTAATCCTCTTTACCACGCGAAAGGTCAGGACTTGTATTTGCACAAAAATAATTGCTAATAACTTGCCTTTTTCGCCACTCGCAGTCTCCATTGGAGTTCAATTAGTAAATGGCACGATAGCAAACATGTTCTCTTCCGCGATCGATCGCTGGTGCTGGGGTTCGGGGGACGGTTTGGTAGTGTTAATGAGGTGTAGAAGGGATGAGTATGGGGTAGAACCGTTGAGGCCCCATGGGCATATACGATCGGTGCCAGTGTGTGTGTGTGGCATTTTCTAATGACGTTTTGACTCCGTTATCCGCGCTGCAACATCGTGCGCGAAGGGTTGCAGTTCGTTTGGAAGTATAGAAGTATCCATCAATAATTTCTAGGATTCATCTAGAGACGAGACCGCCAAACGAAAACACGTTCATGTCTGCCTTCCTCAGGGAGTAATTCTCCACGGAAGGTAATTTACTCGTCGCATTAACCTCCGTAATGAGTCTGATTGCTTCTGACAAAGTGATATAACGTTCGCCGGCCAACGTGTGCTGGGCATGTTTAAAGAAAAATAAACAGATAATTTGTCTCTTTCGAACACATTGTCAAGTGCAAGATTGTTAACAACGTTTGAATGCCAAGAACACCGTTTACGATTACGCACGCTGACAGGGAGCGTGAATTTACAAATATTTACCCTTCGGTAGTTAATTTCAACACGCTCTGATCCAGCGTGGTAAGTTTCGTCGCCTCGAAGTGTTAATTCGAAACTGACATTTTTGTTTCGATGGAGTTTGGGTGTTAACTTTTAAGTGTCTTTCATTTAAACAAATTTCGCTCTCGTTGAGTTCACGGTTTTGTATTTCGAAACCGGTTCCTACCGCACTGCATACGATGATTCAAAGTAAACAAATGATATTCAACTTATTCGCACTAATTTAATTACTTTTTTTTAAACGAGTATGGTTACTCAACTTTTTTTAATTTAAAAAAGAATACGTCACCATTCTCAAACAATTTCTTTGATTTTATTTATTAAGAGCGTGGATCATTGGATTCATTTCGACTAAGACGATAACCCGTCGGCATCAAAACATCAAATCCCAAATATAACATCATAAACTCGCCGGAACAATTTGCTAGGCATATAAATTTCTAAGAATACAGTAATGTTAGGAGAAACATATTTACATTGAAATACTTTGATCCATTTCTCAAAGTTCGTTGAGCTTGAATCTGGCCTACATAAATTTATTAGTTTTTCCTGTAAAATTTGCATTTTTCATTTGCATATTTGTTTCGTATTTCAGAAACCAGTAATAAAGCTATCAGCTTTAAGTTTTTTCGAAAAATTATAAAAACAGTTTTCTAATAGAGCCTCCCAGGCAAGCTCGATCGAACCGTGATCGTAACCTTGAGAGCTATTTTTTGTGCTCGCACATTCTGCGTGGATCATCCATTCGGATTCCCACCGAAAATTGGCCCATTAGAAAATTGCATAAAAAATCCCGCATGGAATGTTCCCTCCCCCAGGCGATTCCATCTTGGGTGTCCAGATCGGAAACCAATCACCGAATATCATAACACCTTCAATTTTTATCTCTTCGAAGACGTTGAGTGGCCATTAGTCCCAATCAAGTCACGTCGGCATCCTTGCCCTGGGGGTGATTGGTGCGAGTGCGTAGACCGACCGGCCACTTTAGATGGTCACTCTTCACCAGTTAGGGACGAGCGTGTGTGCAGTTTTCGGTGTAATCTAGGTGAGTGTCAATAGGTCGTCGAATGGTTGGAAGATAATGCATCAGAGCGCATGTCGGTCGGTCAGTTTAGTTTCATTTTTCCCACTGTCTGCACTCCGACCCGCTCCGATTACGTGCCACAAGAAAAATGATACCATCCTAAATAGATTGTTAGAAAGGAGATGACACGCGGTGCCCTTTGCTGCGTCCCATCGGGAGGCCCTCGAAACCACACCCAACCGAGACCGAAGTGTTGGGCAAAAATAGGTGGCACAACACCGGCCAAGCATTGCGCACATTCCAGCGCCGGACAAAAGAGTTGGAATGGACGCGCGCAAGCGACGAACCGCTGGACCAACATCGTTCGGTGCACATCGCTTTTTCAAATCGGTTTTCAAACTGTCGGCGATTCAACGCACCGACATGTTTCGAAACATGCGTTCGCCGCGACACCGGAGTCGGCCGTTTAGGATTCACCCCGGGCCCGTCCAGATTAGCGATCGGGCCGATCGGGTTGCCGCTGGGTCGAAGTGAGAGTGATCTGCAACCGGCTAGAAAAGAGCCATTGGGAAATAATAAATGAACAGAGAACCAGTAACTCTGCGAACCTCTCCTCCTCCTCCAATCGCCAGCGAAGTGTGGTGTATAATCGCACCGGTATTAAATTTATCATCATCAACGCGAACGGGTTTTATGTCCGAGCTGAGGGACCGGCTTTGAAATTTGCTATTAATAAAAGTAGTAAAATTGTATTCGCGACAAAATTCAAATACCGGCCCTATCGGTGGCGTGTCGTTGCGGTGATGGCAATGGCAAACGCCAGCCAACATCAGCCGGCATAAGCGCCTGGTGCAGCGGCACACGTGAACACCGGCGAGCATTCGCACGTCGTAAAGATCAACATTTGCATAAGGTGCATTTTTAATTCCTCCCAACTCAATCTCCGCCGTGGATGAATGGGATGACAACGTGTCTCTAAACAAACGGAGACAGCTGTAAGGAGTACGGTTTGAATGTGCCCTTCGTATTTTCAGGAGTTGTATAGCACTATGCGAAAGTATTTATTACTCTTACGAAAAAGTGTTTAAACATTGAATAAAATTCCAAGATCACTAACACAGCCTGTCATGTCTATCAAAAATTAGAAACAATGAGAAACACCCAAACGAAAAGATCAAAGCGCAAGGTAGCGAAAACTGTGTTATTTCCACTCGATTGTGTACCGCTGCACGCTTACAAAATTTTCCATCCCCTCCCTAACTTCGTAGGAAATGCATAGGAACCCCAAAAAAGTTGGGTTTGGGTTTATTTTTGTGGCAAAATTCCAGCGGCAAAAGACAAAGCACGGCGAACCACTTCTTTTCCCATCCGATCGTGCGAGCGCGAAGGTTTTGCGTCTTTTCGGTGGCCATTGTCACGTCAGCTTTTCGGACTGCAGACATCGTAGGCGGTCGGTGGAATTGACTGAACTGTGTGCAGCCACGGACGGCATCCTCCGGTTTTTGAGGGCGAGGGCGTTTAGAATGCGATGGGAATGCAGTTGAATAAATGCATGCAGCATGACGGTTGTGCTTTTAGGTGGCGTCTCAAGGGAAGGAACTGCTTAAGCGGGTAGACTGCGGGTGTTAGGGAAGAAAACACTCCCTGTAACGTATGTAGTTGCTTCCAGGAAATTTAACACCCTGGGAACAGTTTTCAGTGGCTTCTAAGTGCGTCACTGCATTGGTAAAAAGGGAAGAAAGTTCTATGTCTGGTAGAACAGTAAGGATTTTTATTAGTTTTAGTTTGAGTGTTCTTCAAAACACGTAAAAAAGTATATTTTCTCTTGATAGTATTACTTTGGAATCACCTTTTTAAATATACATCATATGCTGATAAACAGCAATTTCATTTTTGCCATTACTTAATTCACTTCGTTTTTACCCTTGTTAAAAGTGGTTCACTTCGAATTGAGCAACTCGACCCCCTTATAATTTTTTACCTTTTGTAAGTATGAAAACGTATAATGGAAAGTGTGTTTAAATTACTTGCAAAACAAAAGCAACCACCGGGGGAAGGAAAAATACACCCCAAAGCAATAATCGTAAACCGGGAGGTGGCTCAATTATTTGCAAACTCTTGGGCAAGCGCTTTTTTGGCGTTGTCCTCAATCATGGCGATAGTTACATTTACGATGCCAACTCCCGCAATCACCATAAACTGGTCAGCGTACAAAACGGTCATCGTTGGCAACCGTCACCCTTCTTTTCCGATGGGGGAAAGCAATTTTTTTTAAACAAAAATTGCAAATGGAAATTTCCAAGCTTGGGGCACGATGGAAAATGATGAACGATTGATTGTCTCCAAAAAATGGTTGGAAACTCGAACGTTGAAGCGTCTGATCGTCAGAAATTAGTGCCACAAGCGGATCAGTCGTTGTGAGAAGTGTTTGTAAAATGATCACCCACCATCTTTAACCCTTTAGACCCCAGACGATCCGATTCGGTTTGACACTTCTCGAGGGATCGAAAGCTGCCGGGCAAAGGTGGGCGTTTTTATTATGGCTAACGTTTGGAAAGGGAAGCTCGTTCGGCAGACGACCTTACCAATTATGCTCCGACGGTATTTTTCCGTCTGCGTAAGAAGCCAAACGGTACAGTCGAACTTCTCCCACGTGCAAGGCTGGCGAATAAAATAAGATCCATCGTCAGCTGCGTCTGGGTTTGACGGCATTGGCATCGAATGCGGATCTAAATTCAAGTACCAACAACCAACCGACGAAGATGAAGAAGGGTTATGATGCACTAATGCATGGAACACACAAACACCACTTTCCCACTCCTCCCACCTCATCAGTGCCCTCGGCCTTTGGACTTGAAAGTTCAAAAGTCTTGCAAATCATTAATAAAACCTTTGCAAACATAAAAAAACACCCCGATAGAAGAGCGTTACATTCAACGAGCTGGGTGAAGAAAAATAACCCCGAAGCGCAACTGCAACTGGAAACACACTCAGACACATGTTTTTCTCTTCTGCTCCACGCGGCACAAACGTTCACATTGCAGCAAAGGAAAAGGACGGTTTGGTTTTTACATTCTCGATCGCATTTCGTGGTACCCCGTACTGTTTGCTTAAGCCCGGCTAAATGTCTCTTGCATCTTGCGGGCCACCGTTGGCGCTCGTTAAGTCATTCGGAGCTATTTTATTTCTACTGTTTGCGGCGGCCTTCCATGTGGGGAGGGAGACGGTTGGGTGAGGGTGAGGGATACGCAGCAAGAAAAATCGTCTGCAGAGCGCCAGCTGAGGAGGCGTTTAATCGACAGTCAAATTAAGTGCACTTATTGGAGCCAGTTTAACACGTTGTGTCAGGGTTTAACAGCATTTTCCAAATAGCTTCTTTGGGAGTGTTGAGCAATTCGAAAAGGAGGGAAAATTAATATGATTATATTGAACAATAGAGATGAGGTGTCCTCATAAGGTTCTCTTCTTTTTAATATTTCTTTGCAATTTAATTTGGTCGATACGATTTACGCCGTCGTTTAACTATCTAATATAAAACATATTAAATAATCAAGTTTTTATTGTGATTTTGATGAAGAAAAGATTTGTGTACGATTTCGTCGTTTCTATTAAATAAAAAGGTAATCTCAGCATTCTATTGTAAATTATAAGCACTTCAATGTTTTACCAAGACATTGTTTTTCAAACGTACTAAAATCAAACTAAAAAAGTAGAAATGTAATGTGTGACACATGTCACAGGTGAATAATTGCTGTAGTGTCTCTCTCGATGCGGTGCTCATCACTTGAGGGCTTGATCACGACTGTTTATTCGTTACGTTATCGTAATCTAACTTACAAATACAACTATCCAACATTACACTTACGGAGATATTATATTACACTTACACTACAACTGCTTAATGTTCTCATAGTATATGTAAATTCAATTGTGAATTATAAAAAAATGGGTAAAAATGAAAAACAAGATTGAGTTACTTATCCTATGTATAAAATGAAAGGTTTTAGCGTGAAAAAACGACAAAAAATATGTATTGTACATTATAAAAATTTGTCTCGATATTAAAGCATTCGAACAGCTGTCTGAATAATTTCGTTGAAATTAAAAAAAAAATACGATAATTCGAGATTCATAATGATATTGTATCGTATAGCAGTCGAGACCATGAAAAATTGTATAAATTGAACTTCTTGATTTTTTAAATGTACAATAGATGAATAAGGATCTTAACCTTAATCCTCTAAAGTGTATAGCGGAATTTGGGGCAAGTGTGCCATAGGGGCAAGTATTTTTTCAGTCAAAATTTAATTAAATGACCAAGTGAGTTTACTAATAAGTTCATCCCTCTTACAAGATATAGTGTACCGAATTTCATGCAGAATAGTCCACTTTTCAAATTGTTCTCATATATTTTATGCTGCGCTTCAACTTTTCCATTAAATCCTTAAATTAAATTAGCAGGCCGTCTTGCCCCATACGGGTGGCACTTTTGCACCAAAGCACAAAAAAGTTCATGATTTTAATCCATTTTTAAAACAATTATAGAACAGTTGTTTTTCCGTTTATATTTGTGAAACTCAACGACAAGTGAAAAAATAAGTGTGAAAATGTACTTAAAATAAAGCCAGCGTTAAGCAAACAGATTTTAGTGAGTTACAGAATGAATCGCTTAAGGTGGCACACTTGCCCCAAATTCCGCTACTTAAAACGTTCTTAGATATGGTCTCTATTGAAATAGAAACACAATCAGCAGAACAAACAAACAAAGCAATAAAAATCAAGGGGTTTAATCACTACCAGCGCAGCATGCTGGTTTTTGTTGGATCTTCGCGTAATTAAACAACTTAACCAATAAAACAAAAAGCACCGCGAGGGATGAAGAAATAATAAATCGATACAGAACCCTATTGAAGGTAAGCATGCCGTCGATTAAGGGGACCCCAACGCAGCAGGTTCCCCTGCAAGGTCGACCGTATCCATTTTCCATCTCGATCCCATCTTCATGGCACGGCAATTTAGTCACCATGGTACTAAATTACATAAACACACACACACACACAGTCACGGGGACATGTACAAAATTTGACACACGGTGACCATACCGGATCTGAGCCGAGTCGAAGACACGCTAACGCTTCGCATAACGTAAGCGCACATGCGTCCAAACCCGTTCACCGATTGAACATTCTCGAGCCTCGTCCGTATCCGTATTTTCGATTGCGTGCCCGGGTCCGTTGTAATTCGGCTCGGTTGTCATCGGCGAAGGTACGATTAATCGATCATGGTTTGGGATGGTCCGCGCCTCGGCGGGTGGGAAAGGTCGTCCGGGCCCGCCAAAGGGAGCTCATCCTCATCCGAAGTCTCCCTACCCGAACCTCAACGCGGTCCGGTCTTTTTCGGTGGACCCTACAATTAATTCAAGGTGAGTGTGTGTGTGCATGCTCGGGAGGATCCGCATTCGACGTCTTTGTCACGCGGGAGGTGAAGACGTCCTAGCCGAATGAGCCATAACCATCGACCCCACAAGGACACCGAGCAGCACTTTGGGATGGGGCGTCTTCACGTTGTCCCATCGCAAAGGCCATCTTGGGCGCGGGGTTTTTCGGTGGCAATGAGGGGAACGAATGGGATGAGCTCGTCCGAATTATAGCTCGATCGAGTGCAACCAATTTCGAGACAAGTGTGCTTCGGCGACTCGCTTGCCACCTAGACCTAGGGCACTCCTACTCGCTGGCCAGAAAATAAACCATCGCAAACGACGACGACGACGACGACGACAACGGTTGTTGTGGTGACGCCAGCAGCCACGGGGTGGCACGGCCTCGAAACGGTGCATGCGAACTTTTGCCAACATTATACCACCGCTGGACCTCAACGTTGATCTCGGCACGAAAAAGTTGCACGAAGAACAACAGCGGGCACTTTTGTCAAGATCGCTGAGTGACATTCCGAGCGGCAGCGTGCGGCGTCCATAATCGGCGTGCAGCCTCCGATCGATGGGGACACGACGATCGTGATCGACCCGCCGGGGGATGGGCAATCAGAATGCAATCAAAGAAGAAAACTAAGACGGCGCGGCAAAAACCCATCCAGCAAACCATCTTCAGTAGCGAAATGTTGTGTTTTCAATTGCGCGCCAGCAGCCGACCCGTTTCTTCGCTCGACTCGTTTTTTAATCCTCCACCGATTGTCGAATTGAAGCTGTGCCATACAAAGTGAAATGTGCTGGCCGAGGGTCGATGGGAAAAATTCGTCGACTAATCCCCTCCCCAAAACGGTCCAGACATGCACTGGACGTGCTGGAGGGTAATTGAATGTTCGTCGAACACGGAGCGAATTGATTCTTTGTGATCGATTAATTCCCGAATGATTGGTTTCGTAGTCTTTTTCTTTTGGCAAGCGAATTGTTACAGGGCATAGGAAATGGGTGAGAGAAGACGATGGGAAGAGAGTTTCCTCCAACATATTATCCTACAAATCACTCTAACATTCTGAAAGTTATTTAACACACAAATATTACATAATTTCTCAACCATGGTGATAGTTTCCCGACTTTTTTTTCTTTTTTGGTATTTCCCCGGTCTCTATGAGATGTGATTTCAATTTTTCCCCTTTCTCAGCTTGCTTCGGTTTGTGCTTTCGTTTCATCTCGTTTCTGTTTCTTTCATTCCTTGAAGCGTGGAATTCACATGAACCTTCTTCGAGACGCGTTTTGCCACCGCCCGTCCAGAAGAGATCGCATCGGAATGTTACTTTCATTTTTGTATAATTCACCCGATTTCCACGTTGCCGGTGGACGCGGCACTTTGTTGTTTGGTTCGCTGAATTCTTTTCACCCCGATTGCACTCCGCAAGCGGTGGGTTTGCGAGCGGAAAAGGTTGACCGAAGGAAGATCAATCATAATTCATCTTATTTATTGAGCGAATTTGCGGGGCGTGCTGTGGTCATCGTCCGTACGCCCTGCGGAACGCGTGGTGCATGATAAATGTTGTCACACGGGATTACGGGTTTGTTACATGAGCATGGGCGGGTTGTCAAGTTTTTGACTGAAATGCACCGCACGTTCTGCGCTTTGTCATTATGGTGTTGATCTGTTTGATGAATTGAATGTCAGCGAGCTGGAATAAGTGTGAAAGAAATTATGTATATATACTGCGGAATGCTTCTGCAGTTCTAAGGAGGTAATGTGATGCTCATTTGATACTGCATGGTTCGTGACGAATGTTTGCAGTAATTTCAAATAAATCGTTTCTCATCTTTACGTCACAGTATTCAGATATATTTGACAGCAATGTTAAAATTATTTTGTTACGCATCAGATAAAAATACCCAGGGGTTAACAAACCCAAAAACGTTGTATTAAGTTGGTAAATGTGTCATCATTTTGATCAGTATGCAAGTTTAAACATGTGTGCATCTTCTTAAATTATTGTTAAAGCTCTTAAGAGCACCGATAAACCCATGAGGATATTGTTAAGCCTTGTTGCGAAACAATAAACTCTTATAGATTATTTTCAGTGATCTTTAAAGATACCCAATCATAATAATCGATTCAGTACCGAAGTACCGAAGTACAATGTCCTGTCGATATTTTTATCCTTTATGCTCCAATAATCCAGAACAAACTGGCAACCGCCAATCGAGTGCTTCTATAGTTAAATATCTTTGCGTCTAGTAATTCCTAGATACTTTTTTCAGATACCTTACACAGTAACTTTTTCAATGTTGTTAAATTTGTGTGAATATTAGTACCCAAACATTAATTTTTTTTTAATTTTATGCAAGAATGTAGGTTGTAGAATATTTATATTCCTATATTTCAATGAGCAATGAAAATTTTAATGTAAATGTCACATCAAAGGAAAATATTTTAATGATAAAAGCATCTCTTCCACTTTTACACTTCTAAAATAATTATTCGGCTGATTTAGATTTTCCTTAGCTTTCAAAGGACTTTTAAAATGCTTCCTTAGTTTTCATTTGGTGTGGTATTTTTATAGGACTTTTCACTTATTTTTTATGGATTAAATCATAAATCAATGTTTTATTTCTTCACAAACAAAAATTCTTCCCATCAAATTACGGGAAATGCGAATAGAAAGTGGTAGATACTTACATATATTGAAAATTTATGTATCACAATTAACAAGAAGTCATAAAAACTATATCCTCATTTGTCTCCTTCTATTGCAACCTTTCGTGTGTGATAATAAACAAAATAATCTTCTAATGATGTCTCTTGTTTGCTAAATTTGCGACAATTTCGGTCATCTGATGACTGGTCCGTAATTTACTCCTTTCATTAACATCGGTGGAATTATTTTCCGATTTCTCAATTGTTGACGGACTCAACGGTCGGCTCAGTTCTCGAAGGATTTGTCAGTTTTCAGTCACGACCGGTAGCATACTCCGAATCGATGCGTATCCATCATGACGTGCGCCTTCTTACCACCGTGTTGGAAGCGTTCATGAACAGGGTGATTTGAATTAGTAGATGATGATCCACCCCGACCGGCCCGCTCGTCCCACACATGGTTAATTTATTCCCCTTCCGTCCGACGACGACAGCATGGGACCGGAACGGACATTCCAGGGAAGTCACCGGGCGTTGTGGCGACGCCGGACCGTCCGAACGCTGGTGATGGCGTGAACTTGAGCACACCTTAAGCCACCGCTCGTTTGCTAATTACGTTCGTGTTGGTGGTCCCATCCTGGCCCTTCACTAATTCGTGGCATTCGCGGTAGCCCTCGGACTCGGTGAGGACCCGCTGCTAGGACACCGCTTTCCGCACCGGATGCAGGCAACCTTGACCTTTCCCTACCAGTCGTCGGCGCAGCGTACCTTTACCTTAAGCATCAGCGCATCGTCCACTCGGTGGCACATTTCTAACCGAGCGGACCTTCGCAAGGGTGGCGATAAATCTAACAAACATTACGGGGGAGCATTACTTATTAATGTAATATAAGACTCAATCGAATCAAATATATATTGCTTAAGCCAAAATCATCTGTGTAATTTTCTGCTAAATTAAGATTGACAGAAGTTGCTGAACATAATCTGGAGGAGTTAATTCACATAAAAAACAAGGTGGTTTATAATGAGACTTTTCGTTGCGCTCACACAAGCTTTTATGATCCATTTAGCGTAATCTGAAAATTCCATCATATGTGTTTTATTATAGAAACCCTCGCCACTGACCACGGAACTCAATTACCATAAGCAGAAAAATTATGAAGTGCGCTCGGATGCGCCTCCCCAAAGTGCATCGGGTGCATAGGGGCTCTCCATCCGTCAGTTCCATCAGATCCAATTCCGTGCCAACAGATCACTCTTCCCCGATCGAAGCTGCTTCCCCTTCCTTCACCGGTTCCCTCCGGTTTAAGCCCATTACCGCCGACTTTGGCATCGGTTGAGCTGAATGAAACAATCAAATCAAGCGTTACGTGCATTCCTTCGCGCCGTTCCGGTGAATGGAGACGCGTGGTATTTAATGAAGTTGACATTTAGCACCCGCCGGCAAAATGTGCCATACGCGCACGCCATTCCTTTCGTTGCCCGTTGCCCCGCTCGCGCGCCTTCGCTAAGACCTCGGGGAGGACACCACTCGCCGCCCTCGTCACCCGTTGAAATATGATTCACCGCAATGTATCGGCTCCGGAGCTCCGCTTTGCTCGAGAGCTTCTTCTTTTCCACACGTACCCATAAATCCGCGCCGTTATGCGGCGGTGCCGATCCATCTGCAATCTGCGCGGAGATACGCGGAGGACTCATCGGGGAGCAAAAGTAAGCTTACCTTCTCTGGCAATCGAATGGTAGACGGCTGCTTTGAGGGAAAAGATCAAGAAACGGATGAGAAGCGAAAACTAAATAAAAAGAACCAGCGTAAATGTCGTGTCAAACATAAACTCTCATAGTTCTTTCTTGTGGACGATAACTGTGCAACTCTAACGTAACATTCAATCTAATCCGGTGTGTTATTATAACCTTTGTCTATACCAAATAGAACTTATTAATAAGTTTTCAGTTCTGCCGACTAAGAGAAGATGAAGTGCTTTATCTGTTTATATTTATTTATTTTTCCTATTTCCCATCTGGGTTCAATCAGCTTTATTTTCAATTGATTTATGGAATATCTTCGTCCTTATCTGATCTGCTGCTAAAGTTGATAAATGCAGTTGTTCCCAAAAATTAAGGTGCAGTGTCTATTTGCACATTTAACTCCAATTATCTTGGTAAATTCTCATCGTAGCCGTAAAGTTCTATTAGCATATTATAGAGGAATTTATAACGCACCAAATAAGACCCTAACGAGAACTGTATAGGACAAATTGGCTTAGTTGTAAGCCCTCAACTGATAAAACGTGATATCGAGAACTTTCTGGAAACACGAAAAACGTTGGAAACTTTCTGTAGCAAGTAACATAAAGAGTAGCATTTTTTTCAATTCAGAACAAGTTGGACAACTTTATCATCAAAATTGAATCCGCGGTGACCAAAACAGCAAACCGCCTACGTTTGATTACGTGTAAAAACTTCCAGCATTATCCCGGAACGAACTTGTTTAATGTTGTCAAACATTTCTTGTCCACCGAACTCAACTGATATGGATTTTTGAGTATTGTTTTACTTATGGAGAAAGGTTAAAGGTTATCATTTGGAAGCCTATTCCGGCCACGTACCTTGCTGAAGGATCCCTCATTGCAACATAGGCCGTAACGACAGGCAGAAATGGCCTAATCATTACGTTTTTTGGACCAGAATGTCGTTTCAAGTGGCTAAATGGTTAAGAAAAACTTTGAAGAGATGGAGATTGTCATACAGATGTGTCGATTGAGGCCAGCCACTCAAACAAAACGGCTCGAACCTCCTGTAAGACATGTTTCCAGAAAAAAAATTCGGTCAAATATCATTATCAATACCAGCACTGATAACCGGCGTATCTATGTCCCTCAATCTCTTCCAACTGATAAAACCTTGATAAATCTTAAACATAGGATCTATTCCAAGAATTAAAAACCCAAGTGGAGCAGCAAGGGGTCATGTAGGCCACACAACTACTGAAAAACATGTCAACATGAATGGTTTTGTCAGCTATGGCTAAAGTTTCGACCAAGTACCGTATGGCCGCCTTACTGACCGTCAGTATACTTTTTTAAAGTACTTAACTAACTTTAATGCATACGTTATTTCTTAGACAGTGGATAGCTTCGAAAAGGTAAATAATGATAAAATTACAAATATAGCTATCATTTGTTTAAATTAGTATAAAAGGAGACCAGCCAAGCTTAGAGGTACTGTCGTAATTTGGAAACAATACGAGTCAAAATTTTCGCAAATAAGAGATCAAAAATTGTACCACTAAAGTGCGCGCGAAAGTGTAATATAGTAGAAACAAAAATTAAAAATAAAATTCACTAAGATTACATATGCAAAAAGTAATGGTTTCGTGAGTAAAAAAATGTAATGACTTAGCATGTCACAAGATCATGCAAAAACATTGAATAAAATTTAATAATTTTCTAACAAAAGATGTAAATATTAAACTCTAAAGATCTAAAGCTGAAACAAAATACATGAATTTTGGAAACCTCATAACATTTTTTTTCAATTCACATTAATTTTTGGAAAAAAATAGTGCAAGAATTGCAACGTGCCATATTTTTAAAATATCAATAATTTAATTATATCCACCAGATATGCATTTGCATCCCTTAAAACGAAAAGGAACATAACCGCACCATATACGCAACAGGGCAGGTAACATCCAAGATAAATTCGACATTTCTGTCATGACTTATCCCTGTTAGGAATGAAGCGATCGCTAATCTGTTGTGATTGAATACTGCCTGCTGCGTTGCTGCCATTGGCGTGCAATGCCTGGTCCCATAGAGCCCGATGCCATCGAATTTATGCTCATTATCCTCGTTTAAGCACATAAAGCGTCCGGCTAAGTGCGCCTCTTCAAACGGGGTGCGATTAACTCGCATGCAGCCTCAGACGATCAGATGTACATCCTCCCTTTGCTCCCCACGACCCCATGCGGTGATGTATGCAACCTAGAAATGGCACTCATAAAGAACGGACGGCGATAAAACGGTATGGGGCTAAACGGGTGTGGGGAAAATCGAACACAAACACCGAAGGGATCGAAAACAACGTCAGTACGGCACGATAAAAATCCACTGCAAATTGCTTGGGCCCATAAACAACAGCCCAAGAGATGTCGCACCGGTGGGGTGTTACACCTTCTGCCAACCCTTCCCGAACCGCCGATTGCCAGGCGAGGGGTGTAGATAAGACCCCAGCGTAGCGGAGGCAACACTTTGTATCTTCATTTGTTCACTCAAGGGTCGTCAAATTCTTCATCGGCAGCTTCGAGGGAGGGCCGACACTGCACTGGCGGAACACGCCACCCGTAGCCAAATCCGACCGTGGGGTATGCAGCAACATTGTCGGCTCCGACTCGGACGGAGGTCCGGTGTCCGGTTTATGAATTTTACATGAGCAAACCCATGCCGCGAAGGCTCCGGGGGACGACCTGGGGGTGCTGAAGCGGTATTGATCGGACGATCGATCGGACGAGCAAATTCTACCAACACCGAATAGGGTTTGATGTTTGAAAATGGCAAGGTCACCCAGGCTGGACCCGAGAGAGGTGTACGCCTGAAGGGATTATCCAAACGGTCTGCCGTGGCCCCAACACGCGAGCGTTCCGTAATGGACGTTTGATGTTCCGCAAAATGTAAGGTGCTATTGGTTTGTAATTTTCGAACGAGGAAGTTCCTCCACTGGAACACATGCGGTCACGAATTGGGATCGCAATCGATACCACGGCGAGCGGTTCACGCCATGTACGAAACTGAGCTTTGCCTTGACATCTTCACAAGTATTCAATACCAAAAAAACAAAGGTACATATCTCTACCACCTGTTGCGACCTCGGGGGAGGTTTTTTTTAAGGCACTCCGGAAATGCGACGCTTCCCTAAACTTTGGTGATCTTGGAGCTCGCAATTCGCTCATCGCTCCCCTCAAATCAAAACCAGTTGGTTGCAGAGCTCCCGAACCCCGGGATTGCGTGCGGCCGCATACCGCAGTGAGGGGTCGACCTCAATTGTACCGAAATGTCACCCGGCGTAATTTACCCACAAGGCAATAGCAAAAAAAGCCCCCCGCGTGCCAGTCGTGCGTCCTCCAAAGTGCGGCGTTAGGCGTCGCAGGCGCAACAAGAAGGTTAGCAGCACTAGTGGCATCTCAAATTTCCAGCGAGTCATCACGATCGAGTACCCTGGGTGATCTTCGCCGGCCGAGTGAGGCTGTTGAGTTGTGCCGGTTTGTTGTTGTGTTTTTTCCTCTCTCTAGGGGTCGTCTACTCCATCAGCCATCGAATGGCCGGGATTCTCCCGGCGTTTTGCGCAGATTATGTTGTCATAAGCTCCACTACGTGATCGGAGCTGCGTACGTCGGTTTGTCGTTTGTCACCTGATTATCGGCGAGGGATCTGCAAGCCGTCAGGCAAATAATAGCAATAAAAAAGATGTGCAAGAGGATCGAAAAGTCTGCCTCGCTCATCACTCACGGTGTCAATCGGTGCAACTGCACCTACGCTGAAGAAGGTTGGTGAGGAACGTGCGGGCAGGAAGTCTACCTTCACCCACAACCTCTCGGTGATATTTAACGCAGCTGCATTGCCGTAACGAAACGAGTAACACACATTGCATTACTTCGGACGGACGGCTGGGAAGTGGAGGGGAGAGGGAGACTGCTCGTTGGCGTTGGCCATAATTGAAGATGCCAGGCGGAAAAGTTCAACCGAATGCAGCGCAGTAAGGAGTTCGCGGTTGACCCCAAGTAGAATGATATTTTCTTCAGCGATTATTCGCGCAAAAACGAGAAGTTTCGGTTCTTAAGACCATTTGGCTAACGTTTTGTGCGGGGGATAAGCTCCGATCCGGGCAGGCCATGAACGTCCTTGGTAACGGTTTTCTTGTAATTTTCCATCGCGGGATCGATCAGTGGAACATTGAGGAAAGAGAGGGAGGGAGAGGTTTTCGAGGTGCTAGATGGATTATTTCTTTCACGACAAATGTCAGACCGTGACCGTTCCATCGCCTCACTGGAATCCATCGTGTCAACAACGTTCTGGCAACGAATCGATTGGACAGCTAGTTCTCGGGCACCGTGTGGTTGGAAGTTGTTGGATCCGATTTTATTACCAGAATCCGTGCACGATCTACCGGAGCACTCATTCTAAAGCATCCCAAGCTTCGCTTCGATAGGGTTTTCATCGCATTTAGTTCATTAGATCTTCCCATCGCCGCCGGTTCTCGGTTCGCCAAGGGGTAACTCCGGGGGTCCAAAGGCATAAAAGAAGCCCCAGGTACTTCACCGGTCTACGGACCAGAGCCACGATACTTCTTCGCTACCCGGAGCAGATCCGCGTTGAAAAGGTAAACCGGCGGTCTCACGCTTCGGCCTTGTATGATTTATCGATTTCAGCGGCATCGGCGGGAAACATGACACCAGGAAGATGGTTGGCGGAAATTTGTCATCATCGCTCCTCTCGCTTGGTGGACCTGCCGTGACCTTTTGGGCGTTGGTTGGGAATCTCCGGCATTTTTGGTTTTTTTGCTACGTTTGGCTATCCAAAGACATGGGTTCATTAGTCGATGGCCGAGAGGACGTGTCTGTTTGGCACACCCTAGGAGCTGTGATATTCAAGGTCAGCATTAATTTGTCTAAGATAACGTTGGCTGATTTATAAGGATAATATGTCCATTATTGTAACCAATAATAGAGGTATATTCCCGTCTTTTTTTATCTGTTAAAAAATTATTTCTTTCCTACGTGAAATGTGATCCTTATGGAAATAAATGTATTATAATGCATCAACACGCTTTGTACTTCAGGCAAGAACGTGATTGCATGATATAAAACAAAGTTTTAGGAATTCAAACGTCTTGCTATGCAATTTATTTATTTGTCAAATATTCATTTCTTCCATCCCCTCGCTGGTTCTATTTCTTGCAATAGTTTTCTTGTCCGTCGAATGCGCCGCAACAATCTACGACGAGCTGATCAATACCAATCATTTCGTCAAGTAGAACCCCACCGACTAGTTTGCAAATAATGTGGCATACTTAATTGCAAATGCTGTATGCTGACCATTCGGAATTCAAACTCGGCAGCCACCTGGTGCTTGAAAACGCACTACGCGATCGATCTGACACCGTAACCAAACAGTAGCACCCGTCCGCTAGAAGAGATTACTTAAACGTGAAACGGAGGGACGATGGAACCCTTAGGCGGACGAGGAGGTGTGCGGAACAGTTCGGTATCGAATGCTATCATCGCTTGTGAGCTCCTCTTCAGGTTATCGCTTTGCGTTCCGTTACGCAAGGGAAGCTCTTCGGGTTTCAGTGCACCGTGAAGCATCGCCACCATCTCGATGGCCTCCGCTCGCTCAACTTTAAACTTTGCTTAGCTACTTTTTTTATCTTTCCTTTGGATTTCGAGATCGTAGGTGCACTTTGTGTAATTCATCTGTTGATCGGGTCATCATCTGTTCATCTGTTGGGCGTTTCCTTAAGGTGCATTTCTAGATGAAATATCTCCGTTTATTGCTGTCTAGTTCAGTTTTGAATGGGGGTATAAATTGATTAAATGGAAGTTATTGTGAAAGCAAGGTTATTTACAGAAGTTTTAATCTACTGCGGCTACTTGCTCAAACAGAAGCTTGGTGGTGGCATGATTTTATTTATTCTTACCTTCTAAGTATAATGAAATAAGGAACTAAAAGCATTAGTCAACAATAATATTATTTTTATTTAATTTGAGCTATTTTAGAAGTCAATGAAAAAGTTTTTAATCTGTTTAATTCAAGAACGCATCATATGAGGGTTGCCTTTAAATTTCGGGATTAGGAACAGAAACAATCATTAACCATATTTTTTTTGACAATTAAATGTTCATGCAATATTGAGTGTATGGTAGTCCCACTAATACGTAAGGTTGTCTCTATCTCACGATAAGTCACATGACGATCTTGAAATATCAGTTCGCGCACAGCTTCAATGTTTTACGGAACAACAACTGATTTTGGACGACCTTCACGAAATTCGTCTTGGAGGGAACTCCGACCCCGATTGAATTCCCCAAACCATCGATAAACACTAGTTCTTGATGGTGCTTCATCGCCAAAAGTTGCATTAAGTTTATTCATGCACTGCTGCTGAGTTAATCCACATCGAAAGATGTAAAAACTAGTCGCACGAAAATGTTCACGATTAAATTCAATTTTTTGGGGCAGATGAAACTTTTAACTTACTATGAACAACATATATAGCGCTTGTATGACAAAACGTTCTGAGTACGCAGAACCTCAAAAACGTCTAACTTTACGATACAGCTGTTAATTGACAGTTTGCATCACCAGGTTCGCCAAATCTCGAAACATACAAGGCAACCCTCGTAGCATACAGGTTCATCTGTTAGATTTAAAGGTGTATGGAAAAATATAACGGATATCATAAAAGTTAGATTTAGTGAAATATGATATAAGTTTAAGAAACTCTCAAAACATATCGTAAACAACAACTAACAATAAATAATGTTCCTATTAACAACATTCAATGAATATCATGAATTTGTTTTGATCATCGGGAATTTTCAACATGATTTGAGATCCCAAACTTCAACCTTTCCTGGTTCAAAACTTTTTGTAAGTTGTACCTCTATGTTTCAAAGAACTAGCTTTCATGGAAATATGCCATCAAAATTTTAGTTTAAAAAGTAAAAATTTCAATTTAAAACGTCAATGAATTCAAACAAATAGCACAAAAATATATTGCAAATATAACCCAAGAAACTGTTTTTACAGCATAGTTCCGTTATATTATTTCTTTTATTATTTTTCCTACACAAACACCGATTGAAAAAGAGGATGCAACTTCTTTGGTATCTCTTTGATCCCCGAAAATAGACACAAACATTTTCTTACGCTTTCAAAAAGCTTGTAACTCAAATGTCCAAAGAGTTTCCTACCATTATCGTGTTGCATTTCAATTTCAATTTAGTATAGTTTCACTTTCAACACTACTGCTTAAAGTGCTTCGAACTATAGCTCGACTCACCTTCGAATTGTCTAAGTGGGAGGGTTAGAGTTAACTACCTCTCATAATCGTTAAATGAAGAACTTGGCTCATGAAACGTGGATTACACTTATTAAGCATTAAGATCGCGACCATCACCAGCATCAAGCTTGGTGTGGCTATGGCTAATTCCCGCCCGTTCGGTTCCCCAGCGTCGGACAACATAAGGTTTTTCAAGTGACGGTGAGGTCAAAGGTGAGCCGCTTTCGGAACGGGGTGAGCACGTTGTACCGGCTCATTCCCCTTTCGTTCTTCACCACCCGACGGCCACAAGCTCCGAAACCATTGCATTGACTAGGGTCAATCGATTCCACAGAACTGGTTACGCTTGGCCGGTTTCCTTCTCTAGCGGAAAGGTGGATGGATAATTTTTCAAATATCGACGCACATTTTCATTTTGTTCAACATTCAATTTACCGACAAAATCTCTCACTCGAAACTGACACCGATCGGCACGACACAACCAGCTTGCTTGCCAACGGACGTGATTACCTAAGGAAACACCATTTTGGGACGACAACTTCGGCGGAGGTCATCTTCGTTGGTGGTCGCCCAGGAATTTTGCTGTCGTGATGAAAAAGGATCTTAATGAGCTAACAAGACACCCCCGGAAAGACAAATCGACGGCGGTGGGAAACCTATTAAATAATCTCACTGCTAAAAATCAATCTTCCTTTCAACGATTCCTAGCGAAACGATCGAGTTTACAGAACGAAGAGTAATAAAATTTCCTTCTTCGCGGTGTTGTACGATTAATTTTACATCCGTTAAAGAGAAGAAATAATGTTTCTTCAAATAATCATCCTTCACTATGACGAATGGTGACTAGTTTCACGCTGCGAGGATTAATAAACAAGTACTGATCATTTGTTGGGTGCAATGCTACAAGAGACCCCGCAGTAAAACAGTCTGGGCTTCTTCTCCTTCGACACACACATTCTTCTTTTAGGAAAAATTAGTGACGAATTCACTAGATGTTTGTTCAGCGATAATTGTTATCGTAGAAGTTGGCCTTTAATAACTTAAGGCTATGCATGCTGCAATCACATGTAGGGCACGTTTCGTCTGGTGACGACATGCCCGTGCTCTACAATGTTATGGCGGAGATTATCGAGGTGTGATAAGACGACCGGCGCAATAGGCTCGACCCCCGGTAGAATTTTGGTCACTTCCGATCCGTAAAAATTGTAGTAACGAACACTCGCTTATCGATTCGATCGGCCGGTCGTGTTATTGCCTCATCGATTGACCCTATTCATCGCATGCGTACCCTGAGGGATAATCGGCTAATCTCACGTGGTAGCTGGTGGGCTACCCGGTGGGCTTATCAGTGCCATGAGGTTGCGAAATTGCACCTTCGCGTTAGCATTGACCCACCTCCACCCGGGCGGAAACTATTTAAACGGGACCACCCGGGGTATCGGATGTCGCAGTTGAAAGCAACCGGTTTTGTACGGCGGAGTGGAGAAATGATGGCGCTAGTGCGAGGCAAGATGTTGGTGCTGTTGGTAGTGGTAGTGGCCGCAGCGACCGTTGGCTCGGTCGCAGCGCAGGAGGAAGACCCGGAGTTGTTCCCGCTGTCCATATTTCACTTTAACGACCTGTACGCCCGCTTCAACCCGGTGAACCTGGAGGGATTCGTTTGTCTGCAGGGCGAGGGCTGCCAGGGTGGGTACGCCCGGCAGGTGGCCGCCGTCCGTCAGATGCAGGAAAGTTCCGGCGCGTCGCTGTACCTGAACTCGGGTGGCAGCTTCAAGGGCACGCTCTGGTACACGGTTCACCGCTGGGAGGTCATTGCCGCCATGTACAACGTGCTTCCCGCTGATGCGATGGTGAGTGGACTGCTGTCCCCACGGTAGGATCTTAGGCTAATTAGAAAAATATCTTCCCTAGGCACTCGGACGGTTCGATTTCTTCCACGGACTCGAGGGACTGAATCCGTTCATGGCCGCCTCGGAGACTCCGATCGTGCTGACCAACGTGGACAACTCCTTCGAGCCGTCGTTCACCAACTTCCAGCGAAGTCTGGTGCTGGAGCGGGAAGGCCGTTCCATCGGTATCCTGGGGGTGATCCGGCAGGATGTAAACTCGATCGGAGACGCAGGCAACCTGGTCTTCACTGACCCCGTGGAGGCGGTGCGTGCCGAAGCGGCCCGACTTGATGAGGAGGGCGTCGAGATCATCATCGTGCTGTCCTACAGCGGTTTCAACGCCGAGCAGACGCTGGCACGTGAGGGTGGACCGCACGTGGATCTGGTCGTTGGGGCGCAGTCCAACACGGTGCTGTTCAGTGGCGATGCCGAAGAGTTCCCGCTCGAGGTCGAAGGTGACTATCCGACCTCGGTGTTCCAGCCGGACGGCCGACGAGTGTTGGTGGTGCAGGCGGGTTCCTACGGTCGACTGGTTGGCAACCTGACGCTCTTCTTTGACGAGGAGGGTGAAGTCCAGCGCTGGGAGGGCAACCCGGTCTTCCTGTCCACCGACTTTGCCGAAGATCCGGCCGTTCTGACGGCACTCGAACCGTTCCGGGAGGACGTGGAGACGCTCGGTAACCGGACGGTGGCGGTGCTCGAGACGAACCTGTCGCGGGGCGACTGTGTGACGGGCGAATGTGCAATCGGGTCGCTCATCACTGACTCGATGGTGCGTGCCTTCTTCCCCGTGTACAATGGAATCGCGCTGCAAAACCGTGGTGGAATTCGGGCCGATCTCCAGGCCGGAACCGTCACCTTCAAGCAGCTGTTCGAGGTGCTTCCGTTCGAGAATCAGCTCTTCTCGATGCTGCTCCGCGGTGACTACCTCATGTCGGTGTTGGAACAGAGTGTGCGAGGGGCCCGCGTCGTCAACGGAACGGTCGAGGCGTTCAACCTGCTGCAAGTGTCCGGGTTGCGAGCCACATACCGCATCACCAATCCGCCCGGTCGGCGTCTAGTTTCGCTCGAGGTCCTTTGCCAGCAGTGCACCGGAGAGGTGTACGAGCCGATTAATCCTTTCCGGGAGTACCGGGTGGTGGTAGCGAGCTTCCTGGCCGAGGGAGGCGACGGTTATGAAACGTTCCTGCGTGAAGGACGAGAACTCGAAGAAGGGCCGGTTGATCTTGATGCGCTTGACCAGCACTTCGGCCGACTTTCACCGGTGAGCGGAGCGGAAGGAGGACGTATTCGATTCGTGTTCTAATCTTCACTAGTGTTCACGTTTCACTATAATAAATTAAATAAAAATGGTTTTGTTATTTATGAACCATTTAGTATATTTTTAATTTAACCATTTGTCAAATCGATACAGTTCTTGAGTTCAGCTAGAGCAAAAGGTGTTTCAAACGCCTTCACATATCAGTGATGAAGTCCTGCGACATTCTTAATTAAAGTCAGGTCCGAAGTAAATCGAAACGCAGTCAGCGCGTTACTGTAGCGCCTCTAGCGAGCGTAGATGAAATCCAATGACATTCATTTGTTAAACAATTACTAACCAACATTTGGTGAAAGTTTGAGACGTTTATCACTTAGCTTCGCAAAGGTACGTACAATGGAAATTGAACGTCGTAAATTTAACGCGCACAAACACCTGGAAAACCCGGTACGTTCGATGTCGAAGCTGGTCAATGTGCTAAAGTTTACGAAGGCAACCATATGCCAGGAATCCAAACCTTTCGCAAAAAATTAAGTGTAGAACTCGAAAAACGCACTTTTGTAAAAACCGGTACATGAGATGGTCAGCTGCGGGCCAAGGTGCTGCTCACAGTTTCAGAGCTGGCACTGTGCCGTCTAGCCACATCTCTGATGTTGAGGCTCAATTAAGCATAAACGGTCCGCAGCACCTTGGCCCGCAGCTGGCCATCTCGTGTTCCGGTTTATACAAAATTGTATTTTTGTCGTTCTACACTCAATTTTTCGCGAAAGGTTTTGATTCCCGGCATATTGGGTTGGCCACCTTCGACCCCAACCGCAACCGGGTTTTCCAAGTGTTTGTGCGCGTTCAATTTATGACGTTCGAGTTCCATTGTTTCGTCACCATATTTTTCCACAGTTGCCCCTCGAATGTGTGCAACGGGTGGTACATGAATTCAGTTTGAATTTTTCAACCGTTGAATTACCGTTAGAAGTAGAAGCGGTGAGATTCAAAGGATTTAACTATTCAAGATAGAGAGTATAATCCGATGAGTTTGGCTGAAAAATTAATTTGAAACGGCGGCGCGCCGCAGCGAGCGCAGCGAGGGGACTGCTCTAGGTCTTACCGAAAAAGGGAGTTTGTTATACATTTCTGAAATAACCCGTGGGCCCCCCTCATACCGCACCACTAGGTTGATTGCGAAGCCAAATTTTCAAATACTCTAGCAAATAACGCATTCATGCTGTTCATCCTGTGAAGTATTACCAAAATCTTTTATTTAACAACACCAAATTCTAATGGCGGTATTTAAACGATACCGGTACCGGTAAATTCACAAAACGGTATTTATTTCACCTATTACAGGTAGAACCGCTTATAAATGGTGTAGCCATGACAGTGATTTCGCCCACTTTCCTAAAATGAATCGGTTTAGGGCAAAGTTTAAGGCGCAGGAATAGCTCCTCCGGAACGATCTTCTTAGAACAAACATTTTCTTATAAGCAGACATTTTAGGGCGACCGATACACCCGGTTCGGATTCAAGGCCATTTCGAACAGGTTTTCCGAAAAAAGTGGCGGATCGAAAAGTTGATGCTCCCTTCTTTCGAGGGGAGGGGTCTCTTTCGTGTTTTTTCCGCTCTTCCTCATCCTGATGGACTCCGCGCTGTTGCCGTAGCCAACCGCGCTACCACTTGAGCCATCAGGTATTGGTGATTCGGCGACGCTAAATTAGGTACAGTAGAAGCAGCGCCAAATTGCTTCGTGCCGCCGAAATAAACCTCATGCCGTTGTACCGAAATCTATTCAAAGTGTTTGAGCTTTCCGAAAGTTGCATACTAACAAATTGTCGTGTTCAATTATTCCAATGTTTATCATAGTCTATTTGTAACTCTGTTATGATTTGATTATTCTGGTAAGATAACAAAATGTATGTTTTGTAACTCCACCGTGATTAACGATATTTTTCAGCACTGGGCAGTACTGATGCACCTTCCTTACTTCAACAAATTCCTCTCTATGTTCCCTCCCGATCCCTGAGAACGCGTCCCCCATTGGTTCTTCCTTCCCGACGTACTCCCCTACAATCACAACGAGAGAGCGCTGTATAGAGAGCGAAACGCATTCTTATCGTCATCGGCATGGGAATTTTCAGATAGATTCGTTCCGTTCCGCTATAGAAAAAATTATCTCATTCATGAAGTTGCCGCGGCAAAAACGAAAAAGGGGAGCCCCGCGTTTGGGCCCTCTCTCTCTTTTCCATCCTCATCCTCTTTCCTTCTTCCACTCTCATATCTCATACTAACACAGCGGGACTCGAACCGCGCAGTTTCTAACTCCCAGCCTAACACGCCAACCGCTAGACTGATACTCTTTGTTGAGAACGATGGGTTAAAAGCGAAATATATATCAAGCCAATTCGATGCTACTGGAGAGTTGAAAGCACTCCACGTGGAGTATACACCCCTACAAACCAGTGCTTTGGAAAAAAATAAAATTACATGTGAAAAAGTGAGTTGGTGATAGAATTGTCTCTTTTACGCTAACGTAGAAACTCTCCACTCCCGTCACCGCCAGAAATTTCTCCACACCGCGCCCATCAACTCACTCGCGTTTGTTCCAGCGCGAGCGATTCTATATGAAGAGCGCAAAACGAATTCGTCGGCGAACGAATTTGGCGATACAAATGCCAATTGAATTCCGCAGCAGTTCATCCGAACTGAACAATCGAGTCTTTGTTTGGCTGACTGGCAAGCCGCACACGCATGGATGCATGGCTATCCATTCATTCATTCCCGCATTATACCTGCAACGCCCATCGATACACACATGCGTGAGCAGCTCCAACGTACAGCAGCGGAGCGAGTAATGCGACGCGCCTTATGTTCAGCGCTTAGCATTACGCGCGTAATGCCATAGAGAGCGAAGAGTGTATACTCCACGTGGAGTGCTTTCAACTCTCCAGTAGCATCGAATTGGCTTGATATATATTTCGCTTTTAACCCATCGTTCTCAACAA